>JASAND010014900.1:0-73430 GCA_030248195.1 Trissonchulus latispiculum
GATGTGCAATGTGTACTTAAATTTTGTGTACGTACGTTTTCTAGTTTAATTTTCTTTGAATTCATATTTAATCTCTTTGTCTAAATTTTGCTACGAACCTGTATTCTATGTGTTAGTTAATACGAACTGGTGTTATTTTGTTAGTTGCGAATCTCGAATTTTCTTATTTTGTGAATCTGTGTTTTTGCTATAACTATGCCGTATGTTAACCATAATTTTTCGTATTTTTATACTAGTTTTATATGGCAATGACTTTTGCTCATGATATGTACAGTGCTTTATTTTGAGAGGAATCATTCCATATAGCCATATATATGTGTGCCTTCTATTGTCGAAAAACCCAGTGACGATGCTCGTCATATGAAAATACAAAATTGCACCTAGGGAGGGTGGGGTTTTTCTTCCCATAGGACCTCCACCTAACGGTGTGTATTTTCTATGGTTATTTCTATGTATCTATTATCATAGGCAGTTTGCCTTGTTGAGCGACAGCCTGATAAACCCTAGCTCAGCTTGGTTTAACTTAAATTTAATTAATATTTTATCTGAAAGTTCAACTTTTATTTCTTTGTTAACATTTATTAACACACTCGTTTGACTATACATTCCAAAGGAGGGTAACTCCTCTTTCCCATGAGTTACGTTTGGAAAGTCATTTGTATTTTCATATTAAGTTACTTACATAAACCCAGTTAATTAATACGGTTCTATTTTGTTACGTGTATTTTTGTTATGACCAAATACTTATGCTTAGTTTTTTGTGCTTTAAATTTTTTGACTGTTACTAGCAGCTCATGGTGCATAGTATATGTTTATTCAACTGTAAAATGTAGTATTTAATCACTTGTTTTGTGTTTTTTCTATACTTATAGTTATTTTTGACTAGTTAGTCTAGAGCTTTCTGACTTGCAGTTATTGTTGGTTGCATTGTACTGTAGCATCATTGCTCTGTACTGTATGTACTTATTGAGAGTTCAGCTCACGTACCAGTTCGCCATTTGTGCAATGATCCTCTCGGGAGTTCGGATGGCGAGCCCTGGGGAGATGTAACGGATCAAGGTTGGAATGGTCAACCTTTCCGTTGCTGGCGGTTGTAGCTAGGCTAGTTACCCGCTTGGCTTCTCATAACATCATCAAGTGGGCTGGGACACGTTTGCAAGTCACGTAGCTCCCCCAACGTGTATGCGTGGGATTGGGTGGGTTCCCCCCTCGTGACTTTGGGAGCTACGTGATTTGGGGGAAATTCTCACTAGGGGGCGCTCGTGGGAGGGTCCAACCCATACACTCGCTCCCCTATTCATTCTTGTATTATTCTGTCTTCCTGTACAGTCGTGTTTTCTATCGCTACTCTCCCCCCTTATTTGCTGTGTTTTATTGGTGTCTCCCTCAGCTCTCCCCAGAGCTTGGTACGTTGGCTGACCCCCGTCAGCCTGCAACTGTAAGTTAGTGTTTGTTGTGTATTTGTTTGGTTGTTTGAGGGTTCACCCAGTATTATATTATATTGTTATAACTAACTATAACTTGTTGTTATTTCTTTATTAAAGTGTATTTAGCTAGGTTTGTATTTCTACTGAGCTCCTGTTAGGTAGGTAGTTACATTCTGAGTGAGTGAGAGTGCGAGTCATCTCGCCCTTAGGATCGGAATTACCCCTGCGTATATTATCTGGCGAGGCTGTCCCGACCGTCTCCTGTAGTCGGTCTGTTATCCATCTGTGCCACGGTCTCCGCGTCCGCTACGTCAGGGCGTGGTAACGGTGTTAGTACGTAGGCAAACCTACTAGCCCCGCTACAATATTAGTTGACCCAAATTTCGCTGCCGTTCTGTCTCAACATGACCTTGGAGGGTGTCCGTGTACGAAGGGGACATTTGATTTTCAAACGCAGATAAGCAGCAAAAATCAATCTCATCACAGTGATTTTCAAGTTTTCCAACTTTATAGCTGTATATCTCTGCCACAGTTTGATTTCGAACTCTACTGTTTTGTCTTGCTTTTGAGAACATATGTACCTATATTGTGTGTGAAAATGAGCGAAGTCCGTGTCTATCGATTTTGACCCAAAGCGACCCCCCCTCCCTTAAGGACGTTATAAAATAAGATATCAGTCCTAAAGAAATAATGAAAAAGGTCATCCCTACAGTCACTAAAATGAAAATGAAAGTGGGAATGGACCACACTTTTGTAAAGATTTGGCTCCGCCGGGAATCGAACCACGGACTTCCCGGTCTGCAGTCAGGCGTGCAACCACTACACCACGGAGCCAGGAGAGAAAAGCGCATAACATCTATATCATTGGTGCTCTCTGTACACTTTATGGTTAACACCTTTCATCCTGTAAGGATTCCCAACCTTACTTTATTTGTCTTGATGTAAGGGTGGACATTGGGATACGCTTTTTGGTAGCAATCAGCAGTCATAGCCCTAAGTACCGCCAGATCATTACTTCGAGTCCCTGAATTTAATTCAGTGAATTAACCGTGGAAACTCTGCAGCATTGAAAAACAAAAAGTGTCCTGATTTCTAATTAAATTGTTGACAGAAGATTAGTAGTAGAACTAGATTAGTAGAAGTCAAAATAAGAGGAATAGGATCTGCCTTTGCTTATAATTACTCAATTCCTGCCTAGGTTTAACAACGAAAAATGGTGAAAAGCAGATAAATGTGGTAACGCAACCAGGAGCAGACATTTGCATACTTTATTATGAGTGCTGCAATTAATGAGCTGCTCCAAATGTTATCTGTGAATGTTTTAGATCGGGCACCCCCAATTGTTATAACCAGAGCGGGCACAGGGAGATATGCATCAAGAACTGCTCAGGTAGTCATTTTGAGCAGTCTAATGTTGTTTAATCAGTCTGTTTTGACATGAAACAGTTTTTTTAATGCTCAAATAAAACATTAAAAGTTAAATAATTGGCAGTTTCAAAAGAAATGAAGTTCGGAGCATTTGTTAATGCATTCGACAGCGCTTTTATGGTTATTGCATCTATCAAAAGATATTGAGTACACAAACTTTGCAAGATTCGGTAGACTCCTTACCTGGCTGTAGCGCTTCTACCAAGGCTGGCGGATCAAGATGAAACCAAGGACAAACCCAAGACAGGAGGTATCCGGTACCCTCGTACCCACGAAACCAGGACCTAGAAGAGTGAAGGGGAGAGGAAGGTTCAGCTTTCCATTCAGGATTGAAAGTAAAGAATTGGCCCAGCCGGTGATCGAACCACGACCCTTCTGCTTCGCAGTCAGACATGCTAACCAACTACACCACAGGGCCATCAGCTGAACTCCCATATCTTGCTTATCAACCTTTCCTATGCCTGCTTCCCTTACATGGTTAAATTTCGAGCACGCGTTTCAATAGATGGGTATGGGTTTGTCAAAACAATAGGTCCGCTTAATTCTTATACACTACCTATATCTTTCCGGCAAAGGCATGAAATTGAGCAAATAGCTAAAGCTTGTGCTGTATTACAGTACGGAAAATTCGTGGAATTCTGCTGGTTTGTCCATTCCACGGACTTTTGCCAGGTTTGTGTACTCAATATCTTTTGATAGATGCATATTGCTATTAGAATCCACATCGACGAAGCCGCCAAAAGTGATGAGTGCTCAGCAACGGGCTTGCTACGGCATGAATGGCAGCTGCTGGTGGGAAAGAGTCGAATGTCTGGCCATGGGTCCGAAAAATGTCTACGACTATCTCTACAAAACGGAGTCAGTACAGGGATACAGCTGTCGTAGCATTCCCGCAATTCATCGACACATCAACTATTCTCATGCCGTTGCGGAAAATCCGCCCCTCTGTGCCAAAGACGTTGTCCCCTTCCCTTCCTGTTTCACTGGCGAGACGGGTCGCCTTGAGCACTGTTATCTGTCCTGTAATAAAGGTCAGCGAAATAGCAAAAAAGCTAACATCAATTAAATTAAATCAAATCTTAGGTCCTTTTCAAAAAGGGGTAGGGCCTTTTCATGAAAGCACAGAGTTAATTTTAACTCTGCGTGTTTTAACTCTCTTTACCCTGCAGGGTTACAGGCTGTAGGGTTAAAAAGAGGTAAAAATGACAGAGTTACAAACTAACCCAATGGTTTCATGAATAGAGTTAATTGTAACTCTGCTTAACCTGCGCGTTTTATCTGGGGTTAAAGTTCAATAGAAAATGCTCAGAGTTAAGCAGAGTTAAATTTAACCCTTTCGTGAAAAGGGTGGAGTTAATGCGAGTTAATTTTAACGCTTTTCATGACTCGACTCGGTGTTAGAATTTTTAACTCACTCTAACCCACAGGGTTAAAATTAACTCTTTTAACTCTTTCATGAAAAGGATTCAGTTAATTTTAACTCTAGTCTACAATTTCTTGAAAAGGCCCTTGGAGGTTCGATTTTTTGGGAATTTTTCGTGATCTGATCTCCGTCAGCATGTGACACCTGTAAGTTGCGCTAAATTATGTTTGCTTCATGTTTCGCAGCCAATTTGTGTGTCACTCACCCTTACAAAGAATAAATGAAACATCGAATCAATGGCATGATTGTAATCGTTGGAGACATGTAATAATATGGGAATAGCTTTATTTATACTCAAGATCCTGATTTAGATTTAGATGCATGCATGCATGCAACCGTTGTAGCATGTACGTATATATGTATGTATGTATGTATGTATGTATGTATCTATCTGACTGTATTTCAGAGTATGACAAGTGCTACAATCGTGATGAGATGTGCTGGAATGTAGAGTATGAGCACTGTAACACTACAGAAGCCCTGGAGTACCATAACTTTACAACCACCATTACCGGCCAACACTGTCTTTCCTTCTGTAATGTCACCCTTTTGGGTGTGCCCGCCTGTGATACAGTAATGGAAATGGAAATCTGTATAGCAGACTGTCGAAACATAACGTCGGAACCGACGCCAGTAATACCCGCGGCCAAAGTTCAACCTAAGGGTAAGAAGTGGTAACATTTTTTTGTTTAAATTTGAAGTGAAAAATCAGTCCCCATTTAAACTTAAAGTGCAGGATTGCCAAAGTCAGCAGTTTCATGCCAGAAACCACTAATTGGATTATAGGTCAAAGATGCACTAAGGGTAGTGTCAAGTTTACACAATTTAAATTCTTGAAATATTGTCTTTACTCTTATTAGAATTTGGGGTACCTAGGATATCTCTCGAGGAGTCATCTCGAATGATGACTAGAACCGTGAAGGTGGGGTCAGATGCACTACATCGTATAATGTTACCTTCTACATAAGTGGTACCAAAAGTTTACAATAGGAAGAGTAAGACACTCAGTTCTTCCTCATAGAATAAGCTTGAAATATGCTAGAAACATTGAGGCCGAAATCTCGGGGGGACTTCTCATCGTGTAAACATACAACGATCAGATTTTTAAAAACGGGCATTTTTGCCAGATTAAATCTATAACTTGTGCTAGGAAACTCGTATCGCGATAATTTTTATATTTATCATTATATATGTTGCGTAGAATATCTTTTTAACGATATAAAAATTATGTAGTTAGCTTCAGACAATCTCTTACAAAACCGGCAATAAAACGTTCTTTCCGTGAAAATTCTGGGATTTTTACCATTTCTTCAAAATGCCTTAAGGGGGGGGGTCCATTTTTGGGTCATTTTTCGACTTTCTCCGATCTCGCTGATTTTCACATATTTTATTGTCCAAACGGTATATTTTAACGAGTTTTTAAAATTAAAGTCGTAAGTCTTACGGTTGTCGAGTAATTTCACCTCAAAGTTGAGATTTCATGTGTCAAACATAGGAAATTTAAAAAGTTGTCATTTTTCGCGTGCGCCAAAAAGATCTCACGACAAACGTCGATGAATCTGGACATATTATATATTAAAATAAAGCTAAAATTTAAACTGCGGTACCCTGGAATTAGAATTTTAATTTAGGCCTTTAAAATTTTTTAATCAATTTTTTAATGATTAAAATTTGACTTGATGCTCAAGTCGTTTTAAATTTTAATCCTTCAAAAATTAATTAAAAAATTTTAAAGGCCTAAATTAAAATTCTAATTCCAGGGTACCGTAGTTTAACATGTTAGCGTTATTTTAGTGTATAATTTGTTCAGATACATCAACGTTTGTCTGAAGATTTTTTTGGCGCACGCCAAAAAATGACAACTTTTCAAATTTCCTATGTTTAACACATGAAATCTCAACTTTGAGGTGAAATTACTCGATAACCGTAAGACTTACGACTTTAATTTTAAAAACTCGTTAAAATATACCATTTGGACAATAAAATATGTGAAAATCAGCGAGATCGGAGAAAGTCGAAAAAATTACCCAAAAATGGGCCCCCCCTTAAGTTGTTGCCCGGATGTGTAAGAGATTGACTGGACCTAACTACATAATATTTAGGTCGTTAAAAGGATCTCGTTCTACGCAACATAATGATATAAAAATTATTTCTGTACGATTTTCCTAGCACAAGTTATAGTATTTAATTTTTCAAAAACGCCCTGTTTTGAAAAAATGTCAGCGTTGTATGTTTACACGTTGGGAAGACCCCCAAGATTTAGGCCTTAATGTGCCGAGCATCTTGCAAGCTTATTCTATTAGGAAGAGCTGAGTGTCATACTGTTCCTATTATAAACTCTTGGTGGTGTGGTACCCATGCACTGACAAGATAGGAGTTAGGAATGGCTCAAGATAAGACGGGTTTGCTTGATAGGGCTTCCAACAAAGCGATATGTTATATCGGTTTATATACATATGAAACTTTAAACTTTATTAAACAAATGGAATGCTATTTCCTAAAACTAACAAAATTTATTTTACTGATTTAGCTGCCCAGAGACCGCGGTCCCGTGACTTTTGGATGTACATCCTATTCATGGTCTTGATTCTGATCATTCTGTTGATCCTTCTTTGCCTGTTGATTCTCTTCTGTCTCCGTAATCGAAAGGAGAAGCAGAAGGAACCTCCCGCAGCCATTGTCGCAAAACCGAAATCCGTCGACCTGCCGGTGTCCACCGGAAAAAGCATTTCCGAAAAGCTCATCTCACCAAAGGTATCCACGGCTCACCCGGTTGAGATCACGGAGCCCACATCCAGATCATCCAATCTTCCGCCGACAGCAAAACCCATCACGGAACCTAAAACACGAGAAAAACCGGAACCGGAACCGGAACCGACGGTCCCGTCAAAGCCGCCAGACGCCTCGCCAAGCCTTTCCAGTCACTCGAGCAGCATCAAGACCGTCCGGGTTCGAGCCAGCATCGAGGACGTGGGCTTGACGAGAAGTGAGAGCGGGGAGAGTGAGAGCGAAGGCCAGCAGATCGCCTGGCAGGCGCCTCAGCCGGAAGCGGAAGGAGAGCCGGCGGATGAGGAGGCGGAAGAGGAAGAGGAGGAAGAGGAATAGAGGAAAAAGAGAATTGAGGCGGAGACTTTTCAGGGGAAATCGGAGTTGAGTGGAGTTAGAGACGAGCGCTGGATTAAATCGGATTTTTTGGTGGAATATTTAATGCAGTACAAAACAATAATTTTAACTTTGCTCTTACTCTACTCTACTCTGCTCTGCTTTTTCCTGTAAAGCCTGTAAGAAATGTAATACTTAGAGTAGTGACTGATGTGACGCATAAATAGCCGAAGTAGTATATATAAAATATATACATAAATAGCTAATCTGAGGTTATTGCACTCTTTGGACTTGCTACTGCTTAAAACAAATCAATTAAACTCGTCTGTCTTATTACTACTCAAAACAAATCAAAAGAATTCAAGTTTTTGGTCTGTCTGTCTAATCCACTATTATCTATGCGTCACATCTGTTAACTTGGTTTTTATATTTAATTTTATATTGTCTCAGCTACTCGATACTCCGTTCACTAACCATTTGTAACTTTTACTGATTTTACTCAAGTATATTATTAGTTTATTATTAACTTATTATTAACTCATTATTACTTATTACTTGTTTTACTGATTAAAGTTTTTCAACAATATTTTGTCAATTAGGTACGTTGCTATTGAATCGAAGGGCCTTCTTTTGGCCGGTAGTCTTCAAAAACTATGATCACTGTCGCCCTTATATACTAAGTTTGCGTTATCGGCATTATCGAGTAGTAACCTGCAGAGTAAACTTGAAGCCAGCGAAAACTCAGGTTTCTCTTGTATTAAGTTTGTTCATAATTTTTTGTCAAATCGTAGCGATCGCAGAGCCTTTCCTTGCAGCGAGTCATCAGTTGGCTAACATCAACGGTTTTAGTTTAATTAGTGTTAAACAGAGTAGTTTTCATTACGCCTGATGCGTCTTAAAATTTTTAACCACACTCTTTTAAGTCTCGCCAGAAAAGGACCAAAATGCGATAAAATGTCTACGACACTGTTATACATCATCATCATAATTTATGATAGTTTCAACCAAATTGTCAGTCTTAGATTTAAGCTTTTCGCCACCCTAGCTAACCACACGACGAACGCAGCAGGCTTCGGGTATCTCTTCGGTCATCCGTTTTCGAGCATAGTGGTAGTAAATGAAGGGACTTTTGTAGCAGAGGAGATCACACATCTTCACCGCCACTCTACCGTCGGGCAATACCTCCATCCGCAGTGGCTCACCCTTGGGATACCCAAAAATCCCAGCCACCAAGATAAGCACCAAACAAGCCGCAGAAAGAAACCGCATATCGAGCACAACTGATTTTAGTATAAACTGATGAGAACCTCATTTTACGCTTCCTTTTAGATCGAAATTGGCTGTCAGAAACAGTCGGAAAAGATTAAAATTCGTTTCGAGAAAAAGCGGGTGGTGACGACAATTTCGGATTAAAAATTACTGAAGATGAACCTTAATCTTTCTGAGTCACTGTTTAACCAAAGGAACTGTTTAAAGCGAGGCGGGAGTTTGGAATCGTTCAACAATACTGACTAATTTTCTCTTTTTAATTAACGGTTTTCCAGCTTTAGATGACAGGACAAAAAGTTGTGTGGGATAGAAAAAAGAAATTAGAAAAATTGGACATGTGAGATTTTGTGAACATTTCTGATTTTTCATTTCTATTTCAGTTTTGCTAATTCTTAGATAAACTAATGAACGAATGGAACTAAAATGTGTCACTACAGCACCTTCGACCCGAAAAATTCGGGCCTGAGATGGGGATCGAACCCACAACCTTTGGCTATCTAGGCCACCGTTCTACCCATTGAGCCACTTACACCGGTTTGCACCAACCAATATAAGCTCGAGGTTGAGATTACCTTGAGCTTAGCTCGAGATTAGCTTGAGGTTATCTGCAAGAGCGTTGCACCAACAAAAGTTTGAGATTAACTCAACCTCGAGCTAATCTCGAGCGTCTGAATTTCAATCCTGGTCAAGAGTAGGATTGACTCTATTTCTGACCAGTTTTACAGCAAAATAACCTCGTTGAAACGCATAATATGAATTCTCAAATTTGAATGCCCAGCTACAGGAATCTGCAACTGTTAGCAATAACTCCGCAGAAATTAGACAACGTAATTTCTAAGTGTTGTTTTGTAAATGTTCTTATCATTCACAAATTCTAACTAATTAATTCTAACCGCTGCTTTCGTGCTCGTAAACTTGGACTGTAGGAGGTAGCAGTCGTCGTCGCAACTGCAGACATTTGGAAGCAATCAAATCCTCATTGTTAAGCGAATTACTGCAATTGTAATGTGTAAAGTAAACATAGAATAGTTGAAAAATGCTGCTAGCTTTTGATTGGCCCTATCACTTAGCACGTGACTCTTTAACAGCATTGCACTGGATAACCCACAAGTTAGAGTTTAACTGGAGCTTAGCTCCAGCTTGACTAATCTGTAACAGAAATCAGTTGGTGCAAGAGATAACCTCGAGGTTGTCGTTAGAGATAAGCTCAAGCTTACCCGATCTTGAGTTCGAGATTAGCTCCAGCTTAAGCTTGGGCTAATCTCGAAGTTGGTGCAAACGGCCGTTAGGCACGATCGAACCAAGCTTGAGTTTGAATTCGTTCCCAAATTAATACTTAGATAAGACGTTTCTATCATACTATTTTCGGTATAAATTACAGGCACTAGGAGCGAAGTATACAGACCTGTGACGGAATATATTGGAATTAGCAAAGTATATTTTACTGAAAAAAGAATTACGTCACTTCAGCAAGCAAGGTTTGCCAAATTAAAACCATGAGGTGGCGATAGAACCAATAACCTATGGTTGCCTAGACCAAAGCTCAACCGATTGAGCCACTCATACATTCGTAAACAACTTGTACTCACTAGCAGTTTTAAATTCATCAAAAACTGAACCTAAAGACCGGGTTTGCGTGCAAAATACATTTACTTCAGCATAATTAGCGCTATGACATTACAAATACTAGATTCTAGTTTCAGCCCTGGTAGTCATGGTGGCTCTATAGTTTTGAGCTCTTCGCTCAAGGATTTCGATTCGATACTTAAGGCGATCAATCTAAAATCAAAATTTTCCCAAATAAAATTATTCAAACCTTTACCATTACAAAAGAATGTCAGAAACCTCGTTCGACGATTGGGAACTTGCACATAGCTTAATGTCTGCCTAAAAGCTCTTCGCTATTAGGATGAATCTATTTCCACTGATAAGGATTGTAAACTAGACTAGAAGTATCTCTTTTTGTCGTGGCTATATTTACGAAAGCATCTACGTTGACTTTTGATCGATCGTTACATTTGATGCTTGTCATACTCTTATGTATTATGTACTCTTGATACCCCATCAGTTAGCATGTGGATTCTACCGAGTCTGCGGATTCTACGGACAGTCTAGTAAAGAGTGCGATTAAGCTTCTAAAATAAAAAAATTGTGCTAAGTTACGAACTTCACTTTCATATCGTTCCTCCGTAGATCGGAGCTGTCGTTCCATCTTCTTCTGTCGGCCTTGATGCTTCCGTTTGGCTCGTTCGAAGGCATCAATCAATGCGCTGGAACAGAAAATATGCAAATTAGGGTAGCTAGCTGTTCCATTTTGTTGAAATTGTGTGTTGTGTTGCCCTTCAATCCGCAGCTGAGGGTATAAATCGTCTCCAGCTGCGAAAAAAACGATCGTCACGCTTGTCATACTCTTATCTATTATGTACTCTAGACTTCATCCAGACCAACTGGATAGAGTAATTTAACAGCTCCCGTGGAAAGAAAATGTCAAAATTGTCAGATTTAGCTCACTTATTGGCCCGTTTCAGATCGCCAATAAATTCGGCCGCCTGCTGCTGTCTTAGGTCGGCATTTTGTGACAGCGTTTCCACGGCATTAACCATTTCCAGCATTCGGGAATGCATATAGCTTGTACCCGTCGTTGTATCCGACACGCCGTCGAGGTCGGAACAGCTCTGAAGATCCTACAATATAGAGGATTATTGCCAAAATAGTGAAAATTGTCACGTTAGCACCACAGACCCAAAAAATTCGGGCCTGAGGTGGGGATCGAATCCACAACCTTTGGCGATCTAGGGCAACGCTCTACCGATTGAGCCACCCAGGCAAAATCGGACCAAGCCTAAGTTTGAATTCGTTCCCAAACCGTAGTGACATGCTCATGAATGGCTGTAGCACTGTCAAAGAAACCAATAATTTGTAATTTGCGAAGTTGTCTCACATTATTCACATGCTAACGAATTTTTATATCAATGAAATCGGTAGAATTGGTAAACCCAAGTTTTAACGAACAAAAGCATTAACTGGCCTTGAGTTCATTATTCTGTTACATAAAAAATAATTTATAAAATTGGTTTTATGCTAATTTTAAGCAATGTTAATTAAAGTCAATTACTCCATCAGCTTTCATTCGATCGATTTCCTCATTCAAGTGTTTCACTTGTATCTTATAGGACGCCAATTCCACAGCTTTTCCCTTCAGAGCCAAATTGAGATTAGATTTCTCCCGATCTGACAGATAGAGCTGTGCTTTGAGATCGGCACGTTCTTCCTGAAATTAAATAATTGCGAATTTATAAAAAAGAATAAAAACTTAAAGTAATCTGCTTCACTTTGAATTTGGTACGTATTTACACATGAGAGGAATATAACTAGTGTGTAAAACAACACCTTCTATTAAAAACTATTTTTATATTTTTACGACTTCTTTTTTTTCATTATTCATTTAATCATTTATTTATTTATTATATTATTTATGTATTCATTTATCTCCTCATTTCCTGGTTATTCCCTCAGTCTACCTTCAACGATACATGTAACGCTGTCTGCTTATTCATTTATTTCTTTTATTAATTTATGTATATATTCATTTTATTTATTTATTTATTTATTTATTCATTTATTTATTTATCTATTTCCATCCTACAGACTACCTTCAAAGCCGTCAGTTCCTGCAACAGCACAGCATTCTCTAGATCCAACCGATGCGAGTCAAGACTTGACCCGAACCCAGAGCTGGAGCTGGGGGCCCGACCCCCAGGTGAGGGAGAGCTGAGGAGTCGGCCGGGGTCAGGGGTCACGGGGGTGACCTGGGCCACCGATTGACGGATAGCCTCTAGGTCTGACTTAAGCCAGGAGATCCATTGCTGAAGTTGAGCTTCTTCCTTGGACTGGGTTGAGGTTGACGGGCAGGGCTCGGCAGGTCTGAAACAAGAAAAACCTGAAATTAAGAAAAATCCTAGGATTATTAATTTAACTAACTATAGGGTTAAGGTAGACGGTTATTGCCAACCAGATTACTGATTATATCCAATCAAATTAATTAAATTAAGGAATCAATCAAGAAAGTATAAGAAGATGTAAAAAGTCTGAAAACAAGTATCGCCTAGTATCGCCAAATTAATCTCGCGAAGATTAAAAAGTAGCTACATTTTTAACTCGTTTAACCCAGCAGATGAGTTAAAATCAAGCCTATTAAGCCCATTGCCCGAAAAGGATTGAGTTCATGAGTTGATTTTAACTCCGTTAACTAGATTAACTCGCTGCACCAAAAGACCTCAAGGATGTGACATAACTAGCTAACTAACTAACTCCTAACTCTTTCTAATTATGAACTTTGAGAGCCTGTTCAATTTAGATTCTGTTAACTTAAAATTCAATTAATTACGATCAAAATAAACCTACAAGGAAAGTTCATCCTTGGAACTGCCGGCAAAAGTTTCAAACTCTTGAATGATCTTTTGTGCCCATAAAAGAGCACGCCGCCTGGTTTCCTTAAAGGCCGACAAATGGCTGGGTGAGGGAAGGTCTCCTGAATTTGCCGTGGAGTCATCTAAAATAATGAGTAAAATTTTAAATAATTACATTCAAGTAATTAAAAAATTAAGTGATTAGGAGAAAAATTTTACTATTTAAAGTAGATATGTAAAAAATTTACTAAACTTGGTATTTAAATCCGTCGAATTGGTACATACGTCCACAAATCTTGCAAATTATGCAACACGCTTGCACAATTTTTGCAAATGTGCTAACTTCGGATTGATTCTTGTGTAAATGGTCTCTGGTTTTCAAGATCAGCTGCATTTCAGAATAATTTTTTGCAAGATTTTGCAACATTTAGTTTAGCTGATAGTACTGATAATAATTAAACAATTTTCCAGAACAACTACGTACAGTTCAAACTCAAAAAATTTAGTTTAGCATAACAAATTCCATTGAATACAACTAATCAAACAATTATAATCGATAACTAATTAATTAACTAATTAATAACTAATATTTCTAAATATATAAGTGCCTTATAGACCTTATATATTAATTAATTATCAATCAACTTTAATCAGTCAACCACATACCGCCCTGCCCAGCAAAGTTCTGTGCAATGGCCAACCGTTGATTGGCCAGCGACAGTTCATGCAGCACCTCGCTGGCTTCCAGCACATGATCGCTGTAGCGCAGTGCCAATTGCAGCGCGCTGACATTCGCCTCGTACTGAGCGCACAGCGTTGCCAGCCGTTCCGAGTTGGT
Source organism: Trissonchulus latispiculum (assembly GCA_030248195.1). Lineage (NCBI taxonomy): Eukaryota > Metazoa > Nematoda > Enoplea > Enoplida > Ironidae > Trissonchulus > Trissonchulus latispiculum. The sequence continues at coordinate 13,897 of JASAND010014900.1, forward strand.
TCGCGACTCCCCCAACGACAAATCCAACACCTCCATCGTGGATCGCAAATGACCGGCCTGGCTGCGCAACTTGTCCAGTTCAATCTGTAATTAGTGATGAAATAATTAAGTTATGATTATTTATTTGATTGATTGAAAATTTTTGATTTTTTGAGTTTTTTCGATTTTTGATTGAAAATTTTTGATTTTTTTGAGTTCCTTTCGATTTGATTTTTTGATGTTTGATACAGTTGAAAAAGGTTTCAAGTGGATTTCAGCAGGTCAGTTTAGGGCTTGACGATCTAGGTTCAATTCCAAGTAAATTTTTAAATTTGGAATTTATGTCTTGTTTTACAATGTTTAAGCTTTAAAAGGTGCAGTGTGCAGTTTCCTTTTACAAAATACCAAATCTATGTCCGAAATAATATACACTTTACGGGCAAAAATAAACAGTACACTTTCTTGTACTAAAGTTTCTAGCACTTTGCCGTTTTGCTTCACCACACATTTTGTGGAAGCAAAAGGTCGTAAGACTACGATTGAAATTAGCATTTTACCAGTCTTAACTACTCTATCAAACACAAATTCTAACCTCAGACAACCCTTCAAAACATGTCTAAATTTGCTCCCTCAATACCTTGAATTCCACAACCAGAATAGGCAAAAAGTAGGATTTGAGAAATTGCCCCGTAAGACGCCATTAAGACTTATTGATGAGCCAAAGTTTCACAAAAAAGGGTAAAAATAACACCTCCAAAGAGTAAAGGTTGCAAAAAATAGCAGGTAAACTAGCTTTGAATGATTTATTGCTAAAACCACAAGAATTTCTTTACCTATTGCGTCTAAGGATTTTGCCTGCAAGAGAAGCTTAAACTTATTCGATTGAGCTGAAATTGTAAGTGTATAGTCAACAATTTAGGAGCGTGCAAAACTTTCCTTAATTGAAATCTAGTTGTTATTTTCATTGCCTTGCATAACGACACTCCAACAGCTTCCATAAAGCTTCGATAAAGCTGCCAGATGAATTATGGAGAGATCGCAACCTCTAACAACGTTGAAAATACCAAAATTCATGAGGTAATTGCTACAAACGAGATCCCGAAATTTTAAATTCCTAACTTAACATGGTGCGTCTTCCAAGAAAGTTTTGAGAAGACTTCCACTGTGAACCAAAAATTTTCAGGGGGCTTGTGCCATAAGCATGAATTAAGACTGGTAGAAACATAAAATTTTTGATTAATTTAATTTTAATTTAATCAATTTTTGATAGTTTGAAGAGAAGTTTCAAGTTTTAGAAAAAATTATAAGCTATGGTCAACTTTCGTGAACAATTAAAGATCGAGTAAAATTCCGGCGAAGCTAAACATTTTTTATAATTTCCTTGCCCGATTTTTTTTCTTTACCCTTATTTCTGACGGCGGTAGGGCTTGTAACTTGTCCGGGCTGGGGCAGTCTTGGGCCCCCATAAAAACGACTATCAAAATCTACTCAGCAAAAGTTGCACATCAACTTCATTAGGCTGTGAAAAATTGACTCCAAAAAACATATGCCAAGTTGTAAATAATCTTAGAGTAGAGTCGTAGAATTTGCCTGAAAGTCTATAGAGCTTAGCAGAGAGCTTTGCCTACAGCAGGTGTTTAGGGTTAACTTCTAGCCGAAAGTTGTTTCAACTTGCCCAACTTTCACGAGTTATTTGGCACAAACTATCGCTGCTGAAACGACGGGAAAAACAACCGTCAGAGCGAAACGAAGAGTAAATATGGTTTTTTCGCAAACAGCAGTTGGTCGAAGACGTTGTCAATTAGTTGGAGCAAAGTAACTTCACAACCGGCCGGCTGGGTTGTCTACAATTGGCAACCTGTTTGCAGTCTAAGGGTAGCAGCGAGTTAAACGAGTTAGAGTAGTCAACGAAGTTAAAATTAAGTCACTCTCTTTTTTCAGTCACAGAGTTGGAGTAGTTAAAGCACTTCGGTTCATCTAGACTGCTGGCTGAAACAATTTAAGATTGTTGCCAACTTCAAACTTTTTAGCTAATTCCATTTTTTGCAAGGGTTGAAATCAGGATTGAAAGGTGTGCAGAAAAAGTAAGCTGAGTTTGGGGGATCGAACCTCCAAACAGGAGCTCAGCAGTCTGATAGTCTAACCATTCAGCTAAATCTTCCCTGAGAACGAGACGTTTAGCACCTGGATTTTTTTATTCTGATTTTGGTTGACGCTTGCAGCTTAGATTTCAAAAAATTTAACAATGCAAAGACAATCTTTGAATGGAACAAAACCATACGGTATATGACAATGCTTTGCTTCGCCCTTATAATCGAATCAAAATTTAATTGACCGGGAGTCGCAGAAACAAACCCGTGGAATTTTGAATTTTGGGATTTTGGGAGTATGACGGGCAGCAGTTTTGCAGAATTCTGAGCCCGTGGCAGCCCTTCCTACAGGAGCAGATACAATATGGCCGCAAAGATAAATTACCATCTTGACAACGAAAGTCCAAAAATTAATAAATAAATAAATAAACAAAATAAAAGAACAGGAGCAGATACAACATGGCCGCAAAGATAAATTACCATCTTGACAACGAAAGTCCAAAAATGAATAAATAAACAAATAAATAAATAAATAAATAAATAAATAAAATAAAATTTGTTGACAAATTAGCCCGAATAAACTACCTCAAATTCCCGTATTTTGGCCGGACTATCCAATCCGTGCATAGCTTCGTGCAATCTTGAATCTTCTTCAGTTTCATGCACCAAATGTTCCGCCACCATTGTGCTTCTGACCTAAAACAAGAACAATAAGCAGAAAAACATAAAGTAAGTCTTAAACATATAGTAAAAATGAACCCACCTCCCAGGTGCCCACTATTTCTGCTTCCCACTCAACCATTAGCTGTTGAAGATCGAAATCACTACGACTTTGGTTTGAAGGTGAAGACAGCAATGAGCAAAATGCGCAGTAAACTTGCTACACACTACTTTACTTTTACTGCTTTTACTAGGAACGAGATTCAACTGAGAACAGGACGCTTGTCATACTCTTATGTATTATGTACTCTTGACATTTCTAGGATAACAAATAGTCAGCTTACACCTAAGCCAGAAATTTCCGCCCCCAATGGCTTGTTGCTCGGCTCATTCTCAATTCGCCTCAATCGAACTCGCTCCGCCATTTTGATGGAAACTTCGGAAATCGACCCCGACTTTGTTGACTGTTCGGATTTTGGAGAACATACGGATTTACGATCCGAATCCGATTTCAGGCTCAGACTGAGACGACTTTGCAGTTCACGGATCTGTAATAAAAATAAGATTTAAAATTTTAGAGTCAGTTATTTTACAGTTTATTCCGATTGTAACTTGTGAAAGAGATTAAAAGATGCCGAAACCTCATCATAAATCCTCATAATGGTGAAGTCAATTGAAAAGACATAGAAAACACCAAACTATTCTTACATTACTGCTAAATTTTATCGTTTGAGTCTTAAAATTTAAATTTAAAAATAAAGTTGACCTATATCGATATCATCATTGGTTATCATAGTTATCATTTGAAATCCACATAATGAATTTATAGGAAACATCATATTCAAAAATCTTAGCTAAGATTTATCGTTTGAATAGTATAAAATTTAAATTTAAATTTAAACTTAAAGTTGACCTTTCGCTTATATCGATTGCAGTCATCGTTTGAAATCCACATAAAGAATTTATACAAAACACCATATTCCAAAATCATAGCTAAGGCTTATCGTTTGAATAGCAAAATTTAAATTGATTTTAAATTTAAATTTAAACTTAAGGTTGACCTTTCGCTTATATCGATTGCAGTCATCATTGAGACCAGATACCAGGACTTTCAGCTTTGCCACAGTCATTTCCAAGTGCTGCACTTTGCAGCTGAGTCGGTCGTTGTTCATTTTCAGCAACCGACAGGGTGATCCCTAAAAATTTATTAAAATTAAAATTAAAATTAACTAGTTAGTTATATAGTAAAATTATATAATGGCTACACAACTTCTTTCATGATAGCAACACTTGATTCATGAACAACACTTTTTATTGCTAATCTATTTGGGAATAAGGTTAACTGAAAACATCAAATTAAATCCAGTTGCTTAAATTTACGTAATCTGATTTACCATAATCTGAGCTGCAACAGAAAAGGAAGAATAAAGAATTAAAAAAACTAGTTACACAGATTTTCAGAAACCGGACAACTTACCCAAATTTTATTTTCCAGAGATTAGCATAAACGTCCTGTTCTACGAGTGCTAAGGCTTAAACCTAAGTATTTGATCTTATACCGCAGATAATCGAACTCATAAGCCTTTAAAGCATGCTTTCCAATTATGTGAATGTTTAAAAGATATCCATAAAAGCACACTTACACAAGACTTCTTCTCTGGTGACGGTATGTAGTTGAGCTCTTCTAAACTTTTGCACACCTGCGAAAACATAACAGTTCACTACACACACAGCACGGATAATTTTATGACCACTAATAAATTTTATACGAGAATTTGCAAAAAGCTTTCAAGCAATGAATTGAATATTCCAAATTGCTAGATCTGTTGAGTTAATTATAGATTATTGAGTTTATTAGCATTACATTTATTTATCATTACATTTTTCAATAATTTAATCTTTACTATTTTCAATAATTTACTATTTCTATTTTCATTTATTTTACTGTTGCGCAGCCTTGATCATCAAAGATTTTAGTTTTCACTCTAAACTATTTCAACCTCAAAAGTTTGTAAACAATTTTAAACCTGCAAAATTGCAAAAAAGTGAAAAAATTCAGCTGCAACCGGGATTCGAACCACCGACCGTCTGCCTCAGCCTATTTACCTGAGCTGCGTTGTGCATAAATCTCACGATTTGTGACTCTGTTTCCGCTTCCACTGCCAGAACACTCTCTTGCGATCGGTGAATGCTGCTTTCCAGTGTGGAAACGATGTCATTCAATTCGGTTTTTAGGGTATCGAGATCTGAAGAAAACAATTATTTATAGATTAAATTATTTCATTAAAAAATTTTTTAGGGTGTCCAAATCTTAAAAAGCGTGGGAGAACTATTTAGATTTTTTTAGTTTTTTTGGGATAGGAACTCCGTCAAATCAGCCAATCAAAATTGTGCTCATTTGTGATTGGTTCGGATAAAACATATTAGTTTTATCTTATTTAATGGCCTATTTTAATGTGTTGCTTTTCAGCCTGCTATGGGGAATTTGGACATTTGCCAACTTTCCCTTTCATGTTGTCAACTCTATTGCATGAATAGCTTACATAAACATAAGGCTTGTACCAAGAGTTCATACTTCTTTTATTTATAAGAAGAAGAGTAAGCTACTTCTCTTCTTGGCTTTGCGTAACGGTGCTCTCCGACCACAATACGCGAATGCCCCCCACCTTTGGGAGGGGTCAACCAAATCGACAGCGCATACCCCTCCGTTTGTTGGAAGGAGGGGGGGCCGAAAAGATGTCCCCGTTTGGTGGGGGGTGAGAGAGGGTAGGAAACAGCCAATCAGATTGGAGAGACCCCTTCCCCGTTTGGTTTTTGTCTATTTCCAAAATGCGTCCCCGTTTGGTGGGGGCGTAAGCAAAAGGGGTTCCCGGTTAGGGGGGTTTTGCCAACAGCCAATCAGATTCAGCCAATCTTAGCCTGACTTGACGACCCCCCATACTGGGACCCTTTTCTGCCTCCCCCCACCAAACGGGGGAGCATTCGCGTATTGTGGGCGGAGCACCGTTACTCAATGCAGTGAAGAGAAGCCCTCTGTGGCTTAATCTTCTTCTATTCCTTACCTATTTCAACACTTTATCTGGATCCATTTCGCATAAATAGATTATCTCGTAGCCCCATAAACACTAGGCGTAGAGATAGTCGGCTTTATGCGGAGTGGATCCAGGGTGAACTTAGTATTGGAATATGCAAATTACTCCTGTATTCAAATTAGCTTTCTCTTTCTCGCCTTTCTAGTTACGTTCCTCACTTACGCTAATTCTTCCCTGACGACAAGTCGCTCTGCGCTGACCGTGTGGGGGTCACACGTGGTTTGCGCAAGTTTTTGCCTTGTAGTGTGTGGGCCACACTTTTCACCCTCCCTCCTCGCCCACCTTGGATCCCGGTCCTTTCACATCTTCTGCTCATCTGTTTTAGTGCTCATCAGCCACTCCTGTTGGTACCATGATTTGCAAAGACTGGGAGTCACCTCATCAGCCATTTCCGATTTGGCGCGCTCCCTGATTGCTTCTCTCTCTCTTCCAATTCTCTGTCCTCTTACTTGGGCTATGTTTCTCAGTTTTTGCGGTGGCACACACATATTCCAACACTTTATATATCTGGATCCATTCCGCATAAATAGATTATCTCGTAGCCCCATAAACACTAGGCGTAGAGATACTTAATTATGGTCTCTTGGTTGTACGTTTCTTCAACTTTAGTTTTCAATTTCAATTTTTTTAAACAGTATACATACTTATATAGTTAAGAAACGGGAAAACCATAAAATTTTTTCAAAATTTACCTCCGGCAGACAATGCTTCCTTTAAGCTGGCCATTATTTTTGCATAAAGCCTGAGCAATGGTTTTCAGAAATTTCAGAAAATAAGCCAATGTTATAATAATTAATGAATGATTATTAATCTTGTACAGAATATGATAACACAAATAGATCTGTGAAAATATCTGAAACAGAAAGAATTTCAGTGAATTACTATCACACTGTTTACGTTAATAATTTCAGTGTATGTTAGTCTGCATTAACATACACGCTAATTTGGTGCATATTATGGAAAAACTTTCGGGTTCGGATCGTTAAAACAGGGATAGGACATAAATGGTGAGGGTTTAAAAATCCCACATTCCAAGTAAATTTTAATGTTCCCAGCTCAATGTTTATTTTAAACATTTAAAATAAATCAAATTAAATTAAATTTATTAAATTCTTGGTATATGTGATTAAAGTTATCCGTTTGAAGAGGTAACAGAATTTCACCTAGCCTGCAATAATGCGATTCAGTGATGCCAAAATATTTCGTCCTCCAAAGTTTGATAAAGTTTGGAGGCACTTGTTGTCTCTTTTTGTTGCCCACCACAAAACCCACAAAACGTTTCTAACATTCTCTGGACAATAAAGATGGATTATTCCTTTTTCTGGCCCCTTATTAGCCATCTGGCTAAAGCTAGTACGACAAGCCTCGTTTCAGCAAATGTCTGATTTAACTTAGACTGGAAAGAGTTTGAGATCTTGCTTTTGGAAAATACCCATAAGTTTAATCTAAATATCTGTAAATGGAAGTCAAGAAAATCTATGATGTTGACAATAAAAATCTAATTCGGGCAATTAATTTATTAATTTATATAATAGTTAATATCAATTTCCCTAAAAATGGTACCCGCCAGACAAAACTCATTTTTCTAGAGAAACGCAAAGGTAAAGATCTTTAAACGTAGTTTGATAAATCAAATTTGGAATCAGAAGCTTTGTCTAGGCGCAGACTAATAGACAACCTGCGAAGATAAAATTAAATAAAGTAAAAAATTAAATACACCTAATACAGTCAACTTAAGTTAAATTATTGATAAAACAACCAATAAATAAAAAGAAAGTTGAAAGGTTTGCATCAAAACCAGGGTTATTAGGAGAATGCAAAGAAATTCCTAAGCATGAGCTAAGAGGCTTTGGCAAAGCTTAAAATGAGCTGTTATTTGACGGTTAATGATAGCTCGTAAATAATCCCTGCAATATTTTCTAGCTCAAGCCTTTTAATCAAAACGGTTTCAAAGTTAAGAAAAGCCGCTTTCCTCTACATTCTAATTTCTTAGAATATATTAATCTCGTGTTGGATGGAAGTAAAACATTATTAAAATTATGAAAAAATAATTTATTACAGTTAAGAAATGGAATTTCACAACTTTCTGACTGCCAAGAATAAGTTCTGTGAAATGAACCTTTTTTGGGGCAATCTTTATGCATTTAGTTTCTAATCGGTAGAAATAAATTTAGCTCTGAAATTAGTTTGTCACTGAATTTAAGCGGAAGTTATAATGGAAATAGGGGAAAACCTAAATCATAAATTCTCTCATAAATGGAAAGCTGTTGCAACTGAAAACAGGTGTTCCCTGAGTAAGCATAACTGAGTCATAAGCTTAGCTTAGAGTCAAGTCCCGGAATAGCTTAGATGAGAAATTTAGGTTTCAGAAATGAATTTGCAAAATTTCGGTAAACGGAATGTAAAATCCCGAGGTACTTAGTTAATTTGGTACTTGACAGCGAAGTTTAAAATAACTGATTAATTTATTTTCAATATGAACTCTTGCTATTGAGATGAGATTCAATCAAAATCAAAATCAAAATCAAAATCAAGATCAAAATTGTGTTGGTTCATATTAGAAAACTAAACTTTTGCTATTGAAATGAGATTCAATCAATCCAATCAACATCAAAATCAAGATCAAAATTGTGTTGGTTCATATTAGAAAACTACGGATTTCCATGTCTATTCTGCAAAAATTAGCAGCATGCGAATGTTCACCGTTAATTTGTAGCGCCGTAGAAATAAGCACGAAGCTTGTCATACTCCTCTCTATTATGTATTATTGAATACAGCTCGAATGACAACAGCAAAAGGCTATAAATAAATTTAGCTTCTGTTTAAAAGGTAGAAATAAAATTAAGAGTCCATAAAAGTATTAGTCATTTTGAAGCCTTGGATGTTGAAGCCCGTAAATAAATGCTCCAATATTGTGTGAAAGAGTGTTTTACTCAGGTAAAGAATTTGAAGGCTTAGTCACAACTGCAAACTAACTCCGCTTCTTATACTTTTCATCCACTTAATTCAGACAAGTTTGTTGTGGCAAACAACTTCTGCTGCTTGTTAAACAAATGTTTTGCAAGAACGTTTAGAAGTTGTTAAAAATTGAAGTTATTTAATAATAAATGTTAGTTAGTGCCTAGTGCAAAAAATTGAAAACATCAGGTTTACTAATTACTGAACAACTTAACTTGAGGGTCAGTTTTACGTAAATTAATAAGTGATACTTAAAACAAGTAATTGACAAATTAAACTAAACTAAAGCGAGATTGGTTTAGCTTAAAAATCAACATTGTAGGCTATTATATTGAGCATTATTTTAGCACTAAGTCTGAGAGTATCTGAAAAACCTTTGTTTTAGCAAGGATGGCTCGCAAGTTCCACCCTATAATTAGCATCAGTGCAAGAGTGACTTCTAGAGTGTGCCAGAAAGCTGAGATGGGAAAAAGTTAATTTTATTAGGAAATGGAACAGGCAAGCGTAACAAGAAGCTTCTTTATGCCGAGCGGAACTAGATTTGATTCTGTGATCTCAAATTCATGCCAGATTTCGTGTTCTGGTAGTAAAGGCAATGTTTCAAAGCAAAACGAGTTTCTGCCTAGCAAAACTGAGCTGTATAAGTCGACTCTCCAAGGCTTTAGATTAAGATTAAGATTCTGCCATTGAACCTGATCTTCAGTACAAATCTGAATCCTAACCTATTCCAAGAACTGTTGCCCAAGTTGATTGCTTGAATCAAAGGGGAACACAACTTTTGGCTACTTTCTTAAGATGTTCAGTCTTTAAGGATTTAAAGGCAACTAATAAATCGTATGCAGCAGTCTGTTAGCCGGTTGTTTCAAAATTTTGATTGATGAAATTTATTTAAATACACTAGAAACTTAGATAAACCTTCAGATTTAAGAATAGAAATAGAATCTATCGGCTAAAGGCAGACTGAAGCTGATAGTAGAGATATAGTGCTAACGCTTGTCATACTCTTATGTATGTACTCTTCCATCCGGCTTTGAATTCCATCAAAGATTCTGAAAAGAATGTATGTAACTTTTCCTGAAAGCATCAGGTTCAGAGGCTCTCCCAACCCCGAACAGAAATGTTTATCTTAAGATTCCGCTGAAATGATCAACAGAAACATTCTGAAAGTAATTCCCATCCGAGACTCCTTCCAGAAATTTAAATATATCTCTGACAATGGCTCTGCACTCTTTCCATTTCAGAGAGGCCAAAATTGAATTTTGTTAAACCAACAACTTAAACTCGGACAGGGGGGGGGAGATTTTTGGATTTTAATTTGAAACGTTAAAACATAAATAACTATGATTTGCTATAAATTGCGTGCTCAAATTAGGATTTCAATAATTATTTTTATTTATTCCAAACAGTTGGTTTAGATTTAAAATGTTAAAGCACGTCAACTATCTTTTATAATTTTTAATTAAGATTTTAGTTTTATTTACTATCAAAAAATTAATTCCAATTTTTGTGAAGTTTTACTCAAACCCCAACCCCCCCCCCATCTTGCGTCCAGTCCAACTGAAGACAACATTTTCCTAATAAGGAAACTTTGGGTCTCAGAAACTGCTTAGTGGAAGACAAATTTAAGACGTCCAAAAATCAATTTTGAGCCTTTAGCTCATCTTGTTGCCATCTCACAGAACTTTCTGAAACATTAAATTAAGTCGTGACAGGCAAATATTTCACACCCCAACCCCTGCCCGAATCCTTTAATGGAAATTTATCTAGAACCCCCCCCCCCGCTGATTTCAAAAGTTTAAAAAAGCTCAACTTTGGTCAATGTAGGAAGAGTTATATGAAATGGAATATAAATTTATAGAATGTTGCTTTCCACGATAAAATGGAGCGAATTCTTATGTGCACATCGAGAGGTATGAACGATGTTTGAGTCTCAAAAATTCAATTTTTTTGTAAACCTGAGTGTGAGTTTTAAGCATAACGTTGATGGTCTTCCCCGGTCGGAGAGCTTTTACAGAACTTTTACGAAACTTGTACAAGCACCAAAAACCAAATAGTCAGCTTGAAATCTCAAAGACCAGGCAGTTTCTGAAGAAACAGAACCCCCTATAGAAATAATCGATAAATATAGAAATAATAGAAATAGAAACTGCCGAAGGAGCTCCAGGGAATATATAGTTCTCCCCGGGTAAGAAGCTCACAGGGACCATTGGCGCTCTCATGTTAATGACTGAGGCATTACCTCAGTGACTGCCGGGCAGGCGTTTTTCATCATTTCTTCATGATTAACACTTTAATCATTTATGGATGCTAGCCCGCGTTTACCTCATTTTCTTGATGTAAAAATGTATATATGTAATTCACGAAATTCGGCTTCAGAACAATGCTAAAGGAACCCATATGAAAGCGGAAACGAAATTTGTCGAATTCGGCTCAACTTTGTCGTTAAATTCGGAATCACGAATTTTCCTACTCCCAACCATTCCGCAATTGCAATTCTAATGTTGGAATATTTGGGATACAATCTAGCGGTCATGGATTCGAACTTCGGGCAGGATTACAAAAAAACTCTTCAAAATTTTACTAACTTATTACCAATTTTTAAAATTTTTAATTTTTTAAAATTTTAAAATTGATTTTTTGAATCCTTCGAAACCACATACACTTGGTTGAACAATCATTAAATTCAGGGCACAGAATAATCTAGACAGTTCAGGAACCTTTATGAAATTAGTCACAGCTCCAATTTTCTTAATTTTCCTAATCCCTTTTTCGTTTCACATAATTTTTTCTTGTCATCCACATCTGAAAAAACCGAGAATTAAAAAAAGGAAATTAGTCAGAACTGTTGAACGAATCCAAACTCCCACGTCCCTTTAAACAGTTCCCTTGATTAAACAATGACTCGGAAAACTTAGGACACATAATCTTCGCTAATTTTTAATCCGAAATTGTCGTCGCCAGCGCTTTTTCTCGAAACGAATTTTAATCTTTTCCAACTGTTTCTGACGGACAATTTCGATTTAAAAGGGAAGCGTAAAATGAGGTTCTCATCAGTTTATACTAAACTCAGTTGTGCTCGAAATGCGGTTTCTTTCTGCGGCTTTTTTGGTGCTTATCTTGGTGGCTGGGATTTCTGGGTATCCCAAGGGTGAGCCACTGCGGATGGAGGTATTGCCCGACGGTAGAGTGGCGGTGAAGATGTGTGATCTCCTTTGCTTCAAAAGTCCCTTCATTTACTACCACTATGCTCGAAAACGGATGACCGAAGAGATACCCGAAGTCTGCTGCGTTCGACGAATTGTCGGTTAGGTCATCTGAAACAGAAAATTTAAATTTAAACATTTAAACATTTTAAACATTGGAAACATTTAAATGTAGTGTTGACTCAAAGACTAAATTAAAATTTGGACAGAAGCTAGTTTTTCTGTCCTGCTGAGACTGTAATATTTTAAAGTGATCGTGGTCACTGTATGTAAATTTGACCCTGCCGGCTACAACTTTCTACGAAAATAGATAAATCAATTTAAAAGTATCAATTTGGTGCTTTTTAATACTCAAATATCAATCTGAAAATTTTAATATGTTCAGTATTAATTAATCCTCATTAGTAGAGAGTCCAAATAGAGGATTCATTTTGCTTTGCTTGGAATCATGTAGATACCGAAATGAACCTGTTTGCTTTTACAACTACCAAGCCAGTGAGTGTTGAGAAAACAAGTTTCTTCAAAATTACTGACACACGATGAGAATAATCGGATTAATTTCTATTTTATCCTACATGTTTAGCTGGAGAAATGCGAGAAAATGTTTTTTGAAAGACGTGTTACCTTCAAAATTTTTGGAATGAAATCAAACAGTAATGTAGCTACCGAGGGAACACAGAATGTATGTAAATAGACTATATTTAATATATTATTATATTCGATATTATTATTGATTACAGTTATTATTATTAATTTAGCTAATTGATTAATTAAATAATTATTATTCACTACTTAATCAGCGATTTATCGAAACTGTTGAATCAGTCAAAATTATGCTAGAGTTATCATGTGAACATGTAAAATACTTACGATTTGTACTTAGCGACCCTTAATGCTATAGAAAATTTGGCAAATGCTATTTCACATGAAATTACGCAAGATTAAGTAGATTGTTCTCGCGTCTAAAATATTAAATAATTAAAGCATTTTAAAAAGTTCAGAAATGAAGAATGTTAGTATATATATATATATATATATATATATATATATATATATATATATATATATATATATATATATATATATATATATATATATGTATGTATGTATGTATATATATATATATAACGAAACGTTGCGGTTTCCGACGGTGTCGCTCAAACCCAGGAGAGAAGGAAAGCAAAAAGAAGTACAATAATCTGTACTATACTATACTATATATATATATATATATATATATATATATATATATATATATATATATATATATATATATATATATATATATATATATATATATATATATATATATATATATATATATATGTAAACTTCCCCCTAAGCGAGGACGCCCAAATAACGCGTTCCTCCGCGGCAGCGCCTAGGCTTACCGAGAGCGTGTTAGGCTTACCGAGAGCGTGCTTTTACACGTCTAAGCCTAAGCCATTTTTTTAGCATAAGCTCAGTCTAATTAATTAAGCTAATTAGTAATTAAAAAATAATTTTTTACCTCGCATAGGCATTACTATCCGAGATCACTATCCGAGGTAACCTCGGATAGGCAGTCCCACGTGCATTCCCCATGTTAACTATCCGAGGATGCTTATCCGAGGATACCTCGGATAGGCACGCCCACGTGCATGCGCAATGTTGAACATATATCTCGCATAGGCAATAATATATCCATATATATATATATATATATATATATATATATATATATGTGCATCTTTCCTACCTTTTGAGCACGGCCAAATAACGCGTTCCTCCGCGGCAGCAGCTAGGCTTACCGAGAGCGTGTTAGGCTTAGAATAGAGCGTGCTTTTACAGGTCTAAGCCTAAGCCATTTTTAAGCATAAGCTCATTTTAATTAATTAGGCTAATTAGCATTTTCAAAAAATTTTTAAGAAATTTTTAAAAAGAGTAGGTACAGTTCACATCTCTATGAGCATGGTCTCTATGAGCACTGCTCATACGGACGATCTCTATGAGCGAAATGCACATACAACCGTCTCTGTGAGCACTTTTTGCTCATAGAGTATACTGAGCGTGTACAATTAGCGTATGCAACTGTGCTCATATAACATATAAGCTGCTGGTATATATATATATAAGTTTTCTGATTGCTAGTGTTTGAGAAATCGAAATTCAAATCTTTTATTGCAGTATACATCTCAAAATTGCTTCTCGCATTCTCCAACTAAAAACATAAATAAACCACGCTTATTCTCAAAGTGTGTCAGTAATTTTGAAGAAATTTATTTTCTCAACACTCGTGGCTAACCTGATGTAGTGTTGCCTCAGCGTGCCGCCATAAATGTAGTGTTAGCACTGCGTGCCGAGCAACCAACTTAGATGATGGTAGTAACTTTAATGAATAACGAATAACAACTTATTCAAACTATAACAGTTACGATCAGATCACTCTTAAGGGAGAACTCTAACCGTGGTGGATTAAATATCTAGTTACAACACTTACCACCCTTCTTAACAAACACCACCGTTTACAAAACTAAAACATAACAAAGTCAGTAAGTTTCACGATGAAGTACGCCAGTTGCAAGGTTAAAGTTGATTTGCTACACAGAATACAAAAGTGTTAGAAGGTAGATTTCATGAACTGTTTTGTAACACAGCATTACTTTTCCAGATTTTTTTCCCTCAAAAAATGTAGTATGCAATGTTTGTTATCTTTTGGTATTGTAAAGCTCTTTGTCAGATGGTTGCATGCAAAGGTTCATAGATCGTCGTGGCCGCAGGCATTGGTTGAACCAAAAATTCCAGTTACACCGGTGTCGATAACGGCGGCTTGAGGAAACCTCTTATGTATCTGCTTCCTAGGCGACACAAACACGTATCTTGCGGTAATGGTAATAAAGGAGCACGATGGTCGATGCTTCCTACAATGTCCCGAGAAAGTAGTACAGAAAGGCCAGGTAAAATACTAGTCGTAGATGTAAGGTTAGATGGTTAGGTTTCGGATATAGGTTTTCTTTAATAATCATAATGATTTGCTGATGGCAAAGATGTACGCCGGTCGATACATCTCATTGCAACACACCATTCATTCGTTCACCGGTATGGCGAAATCCCATCAAATTAATCAGTCACGCACCGGTAGTGGTTACGTGGGTGCATTTGCAACCCTCTCGCCATAAATGTAGTGTTGGCTCAGCGTGCCGCCATAAATGTAGCCTTGATACTGCGTGCCGAGCAACCAACTTAGATGATGGTAGTAGCTTTAATGAATAACGAATAACAACTTATTCAAACTATAACAATTACGATCAGATCATTCTTAAGTGAGAACACTAACCGTGGTGGATTAAATATCTAGTTACAACACCTGGCCTGGTAGTTGTACAAGCAAGCAGGTTCATTTCAGTACCGTAGTCCCAAGCAAAACAAGACCAATCCTATATTTTGACTTTCTTGCATCTTGCATCATATCATGTATTTAGCCTATATTTATATTATGTACTACTTATATCATTTAGATTATAGTTTGTTTATGAAATGTTCTGTAAACGCATACAAGTCTCTGGTTTTCGCCGACAGACTGTTTAACCATAATCTTAGTGTTTTAGCACCAAACATTCGACTATTGAAGAGTTCGTTTGAAGGCTAGTGCCAAATTTGACATTTCTTAAGATAACTGTGATAAACTACAAAACAAAAATATCAAAACACGTTACTGAGCTCCAAAACAGAAACCACAATCAATATACATACAGAATACATTATAAACGGAAAACTATATACTTAATCAAACAACAGCATTGCACCGACAGCAACAACTAATCATATAAAATACAGTCGTCAAACAGTAAATACTTAAAAGCATCGACATTAAAAATCAACTGGTCACGTCCAAGACAATCTATGAACAATATCCTTAAGTTGATTCCACATTCGCTTTGTCGTCAGATTCTAGCCGTCGGTCGACTGTAATTCTATTTCAACAACAAATGTGCTCTCGGGAAACACCTAAGCACACATGAATGGTCCATATGTTTTGTTTGGATACCTGGAATCCAATCTATTTCTTGTGTCTTGGTTATTTTTTCATGGTGCCCTTGACTTGGCAGAACTGCTGTCATTACTAGAAAGTGTATACGGCAACTCAAACGTGGAATGACTAGGGAAAGGATAGTACCAACTCTATGGCCCAGTGCAATCGAATCATGATACAACCACACACAATTATTGCATGCATTGTAAGTCTTTGCTGCTCTATTGTCAGAGTATGCAGCGATGCTGCTTGCCCACATACTTGCTTTGTGCCAACATAAATATGCAAATTAGGTTGCATAGTGTACCACGTCTATTGCGTGGTCAGAGTCAACCTATTTTTCAGCGCTTTCAACTAACAAAAAGAATACTAACTTAAAATTTTCGCTCGGCTGTCAACTGAGCAAACATAAAAAACCATGTGCTAGCACAGAAACATACGGGTTGTGGACTGCGTAAACATAGAAAGTGTATTGACAGTTGGTATGATCCACGGCTTAGCTTACAAGCTTAGCAAACATATTGATTTGATGAGTCGGGTCCAATATGATGAGAGGGTCAGCCGATATAGCCGGCATAAAAAAGGGTTTCTATAATAAAGAGCATTTTTTCTTTTTATTTTCGTACTCTTTCAATTACGTACTTTTGACAAAATTCAGTCTCTACACACAATATCATTTGTACACGCATTTATTGTTTAGTACACACATTAGACTAGAGTTCAATATCGCAAGATCTTGCAAATCTCTAGAATTGCTAAATTATATCCATTTGTTTCATAGCTACAAAGCCAAGTGTCACTAAGTAGTGGATTGAGCTGTAAAAATTGCTCTAGACTACATTAAACTGCTTTTTACAAATCTAACTATAATTTCTACCTTGTCGCATGCCGCCCAGATCAAAGTTCCCACCATTTTATTTTAATTACATTCATATCTGTGGTTAACAAGAAGCAAACGGCTTACTTGAATAGCCGACGTGATGCATGCGGATTCTAGTAGGTTAGTCAAAACTATGTGCATGGTGCACAGCAGTACTCAAGTGTTCCATTGCAATAGGAAAAAGCCGGCTCTTGGCGACAACTAGGTTTATTTCTGACATGAGGAGTTGCGAAGCTGAAATCTTTTGTACTGTAAGCCAACTACAGTAGGTTATCTTCTAAAAGTTCTAAAAACAAGTCTTAATCTCAAAACGACAATTTCCGTACTGTAATTCTTAGTAACTGCTGTAAATGCAGCAAGTTTAGTAAGGAGGTTTCAGACCTAATCACACACTATGCTTGTGATTTGAGAGCCTGAGGGATTCACGCACTCTGCTATCCAAACAGGTCCACTTTGCTCGACAAGACTCGGCCTTCAAGTTGATTTTGCTCTCAACGTAAGCTCCCTTTTATGTGCCTGTGTGGTGTTAACTAACAAGATTTTACAAAAAGGAAGCCTGGCAAAAAACATCAAAAAATTTTGAGTACACCATACAGCGAGATTCCGTGGAACCAGCGCAGGGGACTAATCACAAAATCATTCCAGGAAAATGAGCCTTGATGAAAAATGTTTCCAGGAAATTTAGCTGGTGTAACTGGAGACTAATCAATCCAGAACTAAAGTTAAAATAGGTACGTTCAGAACGTGCACGAAATTTTAAAGAAAAGCTCTGTAGTGGTTGGAAATAGAGTTGTGCCGTTAAGACATTATCTTCAAGGGCATTCCGCTATACCAACCGGGCTCCAGAACGGCTCCGTGCATGCAAGCCCAACCCGGAGCCCGAGATCCGCTTCCACCAGAGTTGGAATCTTGCTGGCAAGACTAAGGCGCCGATATTTCCACGAAAGCCGGCTGACTCGGTAGGAATCACGCTGTCTGGGCAACAGCTTTCAAATTTTTCTGGAATTCAGCTCATAAGTCTTTCATTAGCATTCGCGGAATCTACCTATAGTGGTGTACTCAAAATCTTTTGAAGGACGCATTTGCGGGTATCTGTGTATATTTTTGGCTGTAGATATTTGTGGGAATCTGCGTTTCAGTTGCTAGTTCATAAGTTTTGTCATGGGGAGCCATCGTGTTTATTGTTATTATTATTATTATTATTATGTATTGATTGCTGTTTGCTATCGACATATCTGTAATGGTAAGACATGCATATTTAATGTGTTAACCGTTGAGCACCCAGTGAAGTTAATCTATCTATTAACTAACCAGACTAATGTATGTTGTGTGTTTTCAGACAGATACTTACCCGACAATATTAGTAGTATTTGTCATGTCTGCGGAAATTGGCTTTATACCGTCAAATTTCAACTTATGTACATTGCACTGTACCTAATCCTAGGGAACTTTGTCTTCTGTACTTGCATAACCGTGCAATGAGAATACAAGACAACTACAAGTAATGTAAGTAACCTCAACTACCATGTAATAAAACTACAAGACTACAGACTGGAATAACTACAGCAACATTGTACATGCAAATCCTTTTAGTTACATTGCAGGTTTGTTCAAATTTTGCGGTTGCATCAAAGAACGTAGCTACTGTTTTTGCCGAGATCCAGTAACTGGTTTAGAGATACCAAAGACACGAATGTATCATTTCGATGGTGGAAATGCCAACTGTAGCCGGGGGTTGACCCCTCTTCAAGTAGAACAACGATGCTCACGTAAAGGATTGTGTTATAAATATTGTTTCAGTTATTGTAAATTTATAGCACACTTGTAGGCATTCTGATATGTTATTATCTGATCTGTTATTATGGCAAAATAAATATCCCAGTTGGGTGACATAAGAGAAATCATTTTGCCACGGGCTGACTGATGGAAATGATATAAATGGTTTCATCCAACCTCAAATATATACGAACCATGGAAAAGTGTGTAGCACTTAACCAATAGTACATACATAAACAAACTCTTCTGTTACTATTTCTACTGCTCAAATGATTGTCCAAATTTCAAATCAATAACGCTATATTCTTGGTTTAATTTTATTTTAGTAAGAACGTTAACTTGTACGCATTTTAGCATTCTGTCGGAGTACCGTATGTGGGACTAACGAGACATGTCAGAAGAATCCTCAATCAACTAATTTCTGTTTAAATGATCATTTCTTTTGTGACTGCCTTCCATACTATTATCGAACAAACAATGGTAACTGCCAAAGTAAGCACACAAATCGAAAAATTTGTTTTCGTTTTCATAGTTCAATTGTAATATGCTCAATACGATCTGTTATCGATATGGTCGAAGAGGCACTATTGTCTTACAGGGTAGAGAATTAGTGTATAATTTTGGCAGGGTGATTTTCTTTTGATGCTTTCACCAATCATTCAAGTATCGTAATGGAAAATGTAATTAAACAATTTTCACAGCTTGTGAATAAACATTTCGGTTTGGTAATTTAAGTAAGGCCATTATGCAATTTAATATAGTTTTTGGAATTTCTCGAAGACTCATCTTTAACAATGCAATACTGTACTCCTCAATCATAGCATTTAACAGCATTATTTAGAAGGTCCTTGCGCAGTTGCAGCAGAACAATCATGCAATGTAGTCAACGAAAATGAAGTTAGACCGTGGTGCGAGTATTTACCGACTGGTACTTCTGTGCTAGATTTGTGCGATAATACAGGTACATTTTCAGAAACTAACGAGATCCTTATACCCAATTTTTGTCAAAGCATGATTGTCGATTTATGTTTTCATAAATATTGTTGGGATAAACATAGCATGACACACATATCATAAGAAACTAATGTAACGGCGCAGCCTGGGAAGGAAGGGAAGGAGGAAGTGGTTACGAGTTCAGCTTCAGTTTACAGTACAGCAGTTTACTCCTAAGTACTATGGGTCTCGTTTAGAGACGGCGCATACAGTATACTAATTTAAAAGCTTAACAAGTCAAGACTAAGACATTTGGGTTCCCTGAGGAACGCTAGTACTAGAGGGTCTCGTGGAGAGACACGGCAAACTCAGACAGCCTTTAGGGCCCTGTGGAAGGGCAAAGTCTTCCACAAAAGGCAAAGTGACATGGAGATTGGAAATATGGAATATTAGAAACATCGTAGGAAATATGATATCACTAAGGGCCTATTTCTTTAAAGATTAAAATGGTCGGATTAAACGGATTAAAAATCAGCCGGATTAAAATTTTAATTGCTATTTCTTTAATGATGGATTAAACGGATTAAAGGGATTAAAATTAACTCGTTTAATCCAACCATTTTTAATCCGCGGATTAAAGGAGTTGATTTTAATCCGTTTAATCCGCCATTAAAGAAACAGCGATTAATAATTTTAATCCGCCAACTTTTAATCCGTTTAATCCGCGTAGCTGCACGGGGATTAAAAACCAGTTGAAAATACAGGCGGCGGATTAAACGGATTGAAATTAATCTTTAAAGAAACAGCAATTAAGCAGGTCGGATTAAAATTAACTCGTTGATTTTTTTAATCCGAAGTGTGAATAAAGAAACAGGATTAGATTAAAATTTTAATCCTAGTTGCATTAAAGAAATAAGATTAAATTTACTCCGTTTAACTCGTTTAACTCGCTGGATTAAATTTTAATCCGTTTAATCCGAGGTGCTGTTTCTTTAATGCGGATTAATTTTAATCTAATCCGTTTAATCTTTAAAGAAATAGGGCCTAAGTGGATTAAAGTGTACAAAAAAAGGCAAGTTGATGGCAGTCAAACTAGAGCGTGCGCTCTATTAGAAGCAAATCGAAAGATGTACTGACGACGACCCAAAAACAAAAGAAAAGTTAAACTTTTGTATGCTGAAATTGACGTAAGTAAAACGGAATTACAATAACTGGGGCATAACGAAAAAGGTTACACTCAAACTTTGTAGGTTGTTTGGACAAAGTTTGAATTATTTTAAAGTTAAATTAGCAGAAACTTTAAAAGAAAGAAACTTGTTTGGGGGGAGTATCACCTTGTGACACTAAAGGAACTACAAATCCAACAACTAAAATAGCAAAATCTAATTTTTTTACAAAATTTTATAACAATTGGCTTCCCAAATAACATTACACAGCTCTGCAAATTAAAACAAGTCCATCATATTATTTCAGCTTATATAAGATTTCGTTTTGCAGAGCAGTTGCATTGCAGGGATATTGATTCAGTTGTTAAAAGCTAATTAAGCAAGTAAAAATATAGTTTTTAGGTCATTTCAACTCCCGTATTCGAACAGTCGATGGTTATATGTGCGTGAATATTACTACAGGACGACCACTTACATTGCCGGAAGCAGGGCTGTTAGAATGCAATGGTTAAGTTTGAAGTTGTTTGAAGTCCTCTAACTTTAGTCATTTTCAGGTTCAAAATCAAGAAAGGTTTGTTTGATTTCTGATTCGTCATCTTCTTTTGCTTTGAATTGGTTTTGGTCACATAGCCCAAGCACTGAACATGTCATTTCTCATTTTACTTTTTTGCAAACGAATTCTGATCATTATCTTAAGCAGTTATCTCGCAGTCTTGCGGTTGTTTTGCATTTAAACGGATCTTTTTATAAAAGTGGACCTTAGTCGAACTGTGAAAAAAATCAGCTAAGCTATATTCTGTTTAAATGTATCTGTCAAATTATACTGAGAACCCCAATATAATGAAGCTTCACAGTTTCAAGCTTGACAGTAAGAAAGGAACAAGCAAAAGCTTTATGCAAAATGAAATTATTTTTACCATATTAACGGTAAATATAGGCCTGCTGCGAGTAGATGAACATTGTTATGAAAAGGGTATCATGTACGTGCGACGCAATGTACAACGTAACGACATTGATGTTAACCTGAATAAATGAAAATCACATACCAATCAGATCTGTGTTTAAGCATACCAGATGACGAAAGAATGAGTTTGAGTACATACTTCACCTGTAGCTAGGCTTTCTGACACTTAGTTTTGTAAAAATTGTTCTGGGTTTTTCATGCAATGTTCATCTTCGATAAGAAAAGCTGTGGCAATTTCTGGCCTGCAGTAACAAAACTAAAGTAAAGTAAACTAAACTAAACAAAACCAAACAAAAGTAACAAAAAGACTTTGTTCGAAGATCTACTTCCATAGTGTGAACAATTCCATTCTGCCAACACTGATGAGTTATGCGATTGTGAATACGTGGACACTTATATATACATTCATCATTTGCACATGCATCATATCATCCCAAAGTTTCTGTTTGCAAAAGCCTATTTTGCACAATATCAAGGAACATTGAATTTCTACAGCATGGCGCGTGTATTTATTAGGAAAGACTATGAATAACATTGCTTGCGTGCTAAAGAACTTGAAAAACGAATTATAGTAGACCTGCTGCGCCGAGCTCAGCAGGAAAAATGGGACATTCAGTTCATAGCAGCATTAATTAATATCCATAACAGCGATCTGAGAAACTAAGCTGTTAGCCGCTTGAACTTTGACGTGGTCTGTCACACGTGATCGGACTGTCACGTGGTCGGCTCCTGTATTTTCAGTGTATTTAATACATCAGGTTTTTCAGGGCTTCTGGCTTGTTTTAGTGCTTTGTTCGTAAGATTATTAATCAGAATGGCCAGCAGTGTTAGAGTTTTTCAAATAATAGTCAATATTGAAATCATCAGCATTAAAAATCAAATGAGTTAATTATAACGAAATTGTGGTCTTAATTGCGTCCTGACATCAAGACTTCCTATAACTTAATTACAGGTATGATATGCTTAGGTTGGTGTGAAAGGCTGAAGTGTTCAGAAAGTCAAGTTTGTGTATTAGATAAAATGGGTGGAGATGGATACTGCGACTGCAAACATGGATACAGAAGAATTCAAGGAGACTGTGTCAGTAAGTTTGAAATATTTTCGTTGAATCAAATCTTTGGAAATTCCTTGAATCGGTTAACTGCATTAACTGCATTAAGCGGAGCGATTTGATTCGTAAACACGAAATAGAAGCATTCCGTTGTAAGTATTGGCAAATGTCCCATTGACCTTATTTACTATTTTTGCCAAGCAATCATAGGATAACGTGGGGGGAATGGGGGGTGCAGACCCCCCCAGACCGACAAAAAACGGGTAGACCCCCTCAGCTAAAAGGAAAAAAGGGCAGACCCTCTCATCCAAAAAGGAAAAAAGGGTAGACCCCTCAGCGATTTTTACCAAAAATAGGTAATTTTTTAGCAAATTTTAGCAATTTTTTCAAAAAATTTCTTAAAAATCGCTAAAAATTGTCGTTTTTCACTAATTTTTGTCAAAAACGTTAAAAATTCGCAATTTTTGCTAATTTTGGGGGCAGACTCCCTTAAAATTTTGGAAGTTTTCAGGGGTAGACCCCTCGCCGAGGTCGGGCAGACCCCCCCAGAATCGGACCCCGTGTTAATGTATGCAAGCAATACTGCTTCTTAACAAAAAACAGAGCAGCCAAGCCCAGATAAGAAAAATATGAACGTCCATTTTCTTTTATACGGACCTAATACTGCATTTAGTGTAGGCAAAGTTTTTAAAATGTGCTCTCAAAAGCTTTCAATATCGACAATATAAAAATTCAAAAGGCTAGATGATTGCCATTTTCTTTCCATGGGAGCTGTTAAATGACGTTCATCGGAGATCATGGGCAAAACGCTGCGACCCAACAGCTCCTGTGGCAAGAAAAGGCCAGTTTTCTACCATTAGAGACGAAGCGACGCCACGAAGAACATATATATATCAAATTGTAAACGTGTCCTTTAATGTGAATCCCATATTTTTGATCAACACGAGAGCGATTTCTTTCATATAAACCGTCTTTAGCATTAGTGTGAGTGGCGTGAATCTATTTGAGAGGAAATTGTGTGCGATGACGAACACGGATATTGCTGGTGTGAAGTGAACGGAACGTCATACAAGCGACAAAAAATTCCACTGTTGGAAGAAGATCCGATCTGCGATGGTATTCAATCTATTTTGTAGAAAGCAAACAAGTCATTAAACTCACCATGAACTGTTAGCATTAAGATTTTTATTATATTAACTTATCCAGCACTCACAGTATTTTCTACTATAATACCAGAAATTATTTATTGCAACATTTCGGACACTCTCTGCTTAGCTAAAGCGATGTTACAAAAGCGATGCCCAGCGAAGCGACGTAAACAAATGTTACAAATGTAAGCGTTCCACTTAACTGGAGACTGACAACAAGACATCAAGCTGGAATTTAATATTTGAGCATTTCAAATTTCAGTATAATCTGAACATTAAAAATAAAAGATAGTAAGTAGTAGTAAGTAAGTAAGAGTAATTTAGTAAGCATTTATCAGGATTACACTAAACATTGACCTTTACCATTTCTATTGTCGTGCACTTCAGGATGATGACGTGAGCGCATACTATTTCCCTTAAACATAACTATTACCTCTTAAAGACCTTCAGTCCTTGAATTATCACATGAAAGGTGTTAGTCCAATTTGTAGTGAGCAATAGCATGCAGTGCTTATTTTTGTTCCAATTTTATATTGCAACTTGTTTAAGAATGGTGCCTGAATTTAAACTGTAGTTCAGGGTTCAGATGTGCTAAAAAGCCGAATGAGCTTACCGGGCAAATAGAACATTTCTGTGAATGCATAACGGAAATGAAACGAAACCATTGCCAAGGTATGCATTGTAATATTAGTTGACAGATGTTGCTTCCTGGACTTTGGCATGTTTTCAATATTCGAGTTTCATGTGGAAACATCTAAAATAATAGTGCTTTATTTAATTAGATAACAAGAATAAGAACAAGAAGAATTGAAAGTAAAGTTATGTCAAGATTTTGCATATCAGACTCTCACTAACTAGCTTCTGACAACTAGTTTTACGGATGAAGCACATAGCACACTGCTAAGCATAACCATGAAATGCCAAATTCATTGTTTTGACAAAAAGTACCTGAGAACAATACCTAGTAGCCGACTGATTCTTAAATCGGTCACTATTAAAAGTAGTATTAATTTAGGTAATTAGCTGTCGAAATGAGCAAAAACAAAATTAGGCTAAAATACGATTTGAAGTAATTGTCGGCACCATGTGCAATAAATCCAAATACGATAACTTACTATAAAAATTTAACACAATTTGGTTCGGGACACGTTCCGATAATAGATATTTTCACGCTTTATAGTGTGGTAATACTAGCTCAATTTTTCAGAACAAGATTAAGTTACAGCAAACATCTTTTGCGCAAAACTTATTGGTTACGTTTGTGCACTTGCATGTTAACTGGGCCACGCTAATCCAGTACTGTATGTTGCTGAGAAAATAATTGCAAGAAAATTACAAACGCCACTGGTTGTAGAATCTAAGGTTTTGTTTCATTTTCAGCAAAGAGAAAGAGAATTCTGGAAAGGAAATAGGTGAAAAGAAAGGAAGTGAATAGAAAGGAAATGAAAGGAAAAGATAATTAATAGGAACGTCCGCCTTTTTTGTAATCACGATTACGTTTATTTTTATTTAGACAGAAGGTTCTACTCATATACGAATGAAATACTGTTCAAACCAAGGGCAACAGGTAACCACATTTAGTGTTTCACAGCTGAAAGTTAATGCTTGTCGGGTATTACCAAGACTACACAATGGCACACTACACTGTTGGCAGCTATCAACTGTAGGTACATGCTTTGCCGCAATTGCGCACTCCACAAATGTGTACTTTGCCCGCTATCCCTGTGTTCTAAAGCTCGTTTCAGACACAAATTAGAGTTGCTATTTTGAACTTTACACGTAAAGAAACAAAGACTGAGTGCACAGAAACATGGACGGTATACACATTTCTAGGGCACCATATTCACGTTTGTGTTGTCAGCCGTTAGCGTGCAAAATATGTACCTGTAGCTGATAACATATAACTCAGGTACTGAAGTGGCAATTTCATTTCTTACATTACATTTGACTTTCACACCCAGGAAGCTTGAGGACACCAGAGTGTACCTCGCCCTGGATCATATGTTTGTCCGCATTGTATAACGCATTATTAATTCATTGTCACTTCAGTTTGGATACGAATTCCGTCTAGCTTGGTGCGACTGTAGCCTTGGTAGCTCAGTTGGCAGAGCGTTGGAGCGTTCATCCGAAAGTCGTGGCTTCGAATCCCACCCAAGGCCCGCATTTTTCGGTCTCAGGTGCTGAAGTGGCAATTTCATTTCTTACATATCTCTGACAGCAGTTATCTATTTTCCACCTTTGGCATTTTTTAATTCTGCTTTAAGTTCACAAAAACTTTCTTTTATGATTGCATCTTTATTTGCTTTTGCTTTTAGATTTAGCCCATATCGACATGCCATCAATTGTGAGTTTCTTTACTTCAATGTGAAGCTGAATAATTTATTCAACAACCGCTTGGTTTCACGACAAACGTGTTAGCTTTCAGAACAGCTGAATGACTTAGTATTTCAGAACCTTTGTGGTTCGTGTTCTGCCGTGGATGGCTCATGTGCATCAAAAGGGATTTCACCTGACCTGGAATTTTCAACGGAGTTTCTATGTATAGGTAGGGACTGGAATCTCATAGACTGTGAATGTTGAAATATATTGCAAAATTTTTTGTTTGCAAATCAAGTAACCATCAAGTCACTAAAAGATATTTTGAGACTAAGAGAATTAGTTGACTTACTTGCAAACTGGGGCTAACTAAAAACTGATCAGCTTTGTTGAAGTAGTCCTAGTATTCAGTTTTAGTTTTTTGGAGATTTCTTACTAGTTGTAGGAGTCCATAGTTATAAGAGTGCAATAGCAGGCAAGCTCTGTTACCAGTTCGCAAGCGATATTCTACATACTAACGTTCCACCGCTTGAAACAGCGTACCTAGTTTCCCCCCTCAAGTTAATAAACTATTAAGATATGCTCACTCGCTCTTTGCTTAACTTCTCGAAAGCACATTGTCCAAGTGCTTACTTCTAGCTTTAGACGGATAGAATAGCGTGTGAATTTTAGGTAAGCAATTGTGAATTTTTATATATTATATAGTTGTTGCACAATTATGTTTCATTCTTCAAGTACCTAGATATTATGAAATCAGGGAAGTGTAAATATGGCAGTCAAGCTTATCATAGCTGTATTTTGTGCCATTTTGAATGAACACACCTTACTCGTGAATCCAAAGTGTCTACATTCGCAGACCTAATTTCACTGTGGATTGCAGACAGTCATATCTTGAAGTGTGCCGCAGGCCCACCAACAGCTGCCTACGTGAGTGGATGTGGTCTTAATGAGGTTTTCTCCGAATGTGCTTGTGAGCCAACTTGCCAGGATCAGAATCTAATGTGCTCCAGACCATGTCAGCCAGGTTGTGTCTGCGCGCGTGGTCTGCTGCGTGAAGGCAAGAACTGTATACATCCTCGACAGTGTGCTGCTGTTAACAGCATTTTCAGTGGCATTTGTAAGAATTGTAACATTATTTGTAAATTGATTTCGCAAACATTTGTTTCCGTCACTCAAGGTTTCTCTAATCTTTGTCGATTTATATTACTCGCGTTAATATTCAGAAACATCAAAAAACCTATCCTCGTTATCATATTTTCTTAACATCAATAGTTGGCTTATTGTAGCAGAGAGAACAAATTATCCAGTCACGTAAAAATAAACTGACCAAATGATTTCCGTAACCTCCCCTAATTTGATTCAGAATCATTTTGATCACTCATACATTGAATTTTTGCATAACTACTGATTTCTAAGCTCTGATTTGCTTAGCTTAAATTTTAACTTTTATGTTTAAGTTTTCATTTTACTTTCTTCTGCCTATGTGTAAGTTTTACTGCTAGATCATATCGAACTTTCAGCTAAACGGTTTATTTACCAATCTTTGTGCACACTTTGGTATTGTACCATCATATGAGGTATCAGATAAAAACAAAAGTGCCAAATTTATACATTAAGTGAACAAACAACAGTGTTCATTTCTCTAAAACGATGAGATGCTTCAGTATTATCAAGATTTTTTGGAATATATCTTGATTCTCAATTATGTTTCATATTGAAAAAGAGCAAAGCTTAGCTCTGTGTATTTTGAGGGTCGATAAAACAGGCTATTTAAGAATAGTGAATAATAGACTTTTTCCATGGAGCTTTATAAGATCCGATTGATTTTGTGTTTAGGTGAAAAGCTTTGCTAAGGAATCAACCTAAACGGAGGACGATAGAATAAGGGGCGATGACCTTTCAATACATCAAATCTGACTGTTGAATATGGAAAAATTGTTTTATGAGTAAACAATTGCTACTGACAAACCAGTTATTGTTCCATGTTATATGGGCATTATATAAGAATAAGCATTATATAGACTTGGCGACAGAACATTATAGCAAGTCGTAGTTAGTTGACAGGCTGCAACCTTAAGCAACATAGAGTTGGCAAACTTTAAATCGACATTTTCTTACCACTAAGTATTTTCCATAAAATATTAATCTTTGTGTTCGAAGACGAAAAGAAATAAATTGTTGTCGAGACAATATTTTGCTTTTTGACAGCAAAGACCAAGCTCGTGGCATAGTGCTTTAAAATAAACAGCTGTTATACACAATAACAACATTGCTAACTTTATGTAAGCAGCTGATCTCCCTTAAGCTTGATATCTGTGGGATAGCTCAAAGTCGGTAACATCTTGTTAGTTTAAACTTTAGCAAAATTCTGCTAAGAAAAGAACCGAAGACGAAGTCAAATTGCATCTTGCTTCTGTCCTCACAGTATACTGTATACGGCAGTTAAAAATCAACCCATCAGCGAAGAGCTAAACGCTTTTACAAACTTGTAAGTGTAGTTGAGATCTCGGGGAGGGGTCCGCTTATACACGTAAATTTGGCATAATGTAGGCGATTTGTCAATCAACTACGTTTCAGTTCAAACGCATACAAACATATGGTTAACAACGGTAAGAGGTATGCCGCCAAGATTTTGGCCTTAATGTGTCGAGCATATTACAAGTTTTTAAAACACTAGGAAGACCCGAGTGTCTCACTCTTCCTTTTATAGACTCTTATTTTTATTAAATTAATGTTGTTTCTGGTACCATATTCACATGGTTCTACTTTTAGAAAAACAAACAATGAACAAAATTCCGAAAATGGAAAGGATTTGGCCTACATTACAACTGACCTATGATCAAGATTATAGTGCATTAATCCCATGTCTTGCCAAAATATTGTCACAACAACAACAATTAGAATCCAGCACTGTTGTGTCTTCAGTTTTTGTTGGTTCTACAGGATTATTGTGCTAAAAATGGTTGTGTTGTGGCAGTGTTCTGTTCGTGGCAAATTATTTCAGGACAAAATGTGGGTCAACAAGTAGTGTGACTTACGGAAACTTTTGTTTACGTAATATCGCAGCGGTCTTACAAATCCAATAATTGAAAATAATTTGTTTTATTACCGTAAAACAATTGAGTGAACAACGAAAACAGTAGGCACTTTCACATTTTTTACTTTCAGTTGGCGAAATAAACTTCCCGTTCCCGCTTTGCAAACCTTTCCAATTAAAATCAGTTATGCCGCAGAAAACGTACGCGTTTTATTTAAACTTGAAATCTATTTTGGTTACCAAATATAAACTGTTTACATGGAAGTAATCCAGTCTTCTAGTAGACTTAGTTTCTTCGGAACAAACTAGCAACTTTGAATCTGGATTCTATTATTTGTGGATGTACACAAACTAAGACGTGTGTTGCTAGTTTTCAGGCGGTATAGTCGAATGGATTTAAATTACTCTATTTAGCTTCTGTTTCATTTGTAGAAGCGGATTTGTTACTAAGACCATCGTTCAATGGCTGACACTTGCGCTTACGACGAAGGAAAGTCTTTTGCGATTTGAGATCAACTATTGCTGCATCCACTAGGGTAGTTAAGCAGTATGTTGCCCTCAAACTTGTAAAAAGTCAAACAAAACTCTTAAGGGGGGTCCACTTTAGGGTCATTTTTACGACACTTTCCAATTTTTCTTATTTTCACATATTTTATTGTCCAAGTGGGATATTTTAACGAGTTTATAAAATTTAAGTTGGATATCTTACGGTTGTTGAGAAAATTCACCTCAAAGTAGAGGTATGCATGTGTTAAACATAGGAAATTGAAAAAGTGTCCATTATAATTCTGCGCCAAAAAATCTCGAACCGGTGTTAAAGATACCGGGTAGCATTTGGTATCCATTTAAACCTCTAAGCAAATACTGTGTCACCGTCGTATTAGAATTTTGAATTAGGTCTTCAAAAAATTTTAATGAATTTTTGAGGTTATCGAACTGCCGAATATCGCTAAAATCTGTCGTTTTTGGTGACCAAAAATAGGGGTCATTAAGTTTGACTGCATATTATAAAAAGTTGAGATTCTAACTAGAAATTCTAACTCCACAGCGACACAGCATATGTATAAAGCTTTCAAACGATACCCAATGTTACTTGGAATTGTTTGCCAGTGTCGAGATTGTTTTTGGCGCAGAAATTAGTTATTTTCTGCAAAATTGCGAAAATAGGTGTTTTTTCAAAAGATAGGCATTTTACGACCAAACTATGTTGCGAAATTGCATTTTTTGGATTTCAGCATATTCATTTATGCCTTAGGATCAATTTGTTGCGTTAATTCAGCCGACAGCTGTGTGTAGTACTTCTCAGTACGCCAATCGGGAACCTCAGACCCCGAAATTCACAAAACAGCGAGTTTTCAAAATGTTCAAAATATGACATTTTATATATCAATCGAAAGCTCTTAGTGCAGTGATGAATTCTTCTCATTGAACTATGGCTGGGAAATGCTTCTATTTTAGGTTAAGCGCTCTTAAAGTTTCATTACATCGGGGGAACAGGGGCTTGTTTCTTCGGAAAATCCTTTAAGGAAGACTCTGATCATGCTTATCTGGCTTGAAACTGTTAGAAAATGTTTTATTAATGGTTTTTAAATGTGCCCAACAAAATGAGCTAAACACATAAAGTTGATTTGCTCTAACTTGCTTCAGTTGTCTGCAGCAGCCCCATTTTGGCAGACATTCAAATTGTACTCAATGAATGGCTCATAACTTACGGAGAACTGAACGAAACAACTAAAAATTTAAACTTGAAATGTACGAAATATTTGGCTACATTATGTGTGAAAATGAGTGAAATCCGCCGTCTAAAAAATTTTCATGATGGACCCCCCATAAGCTCATAAACCGGGCCTAGCGCTTTCATCAGCTTTTGCGAATGTTGCCAATAAGCCACTTTCCATGGTTTGACAAAATGAGGTTGTTGGTGTCTGAACCACTGAACCAATAAAGGCATTAATTTTCGATTCTGCGTGAAAACTACTGCCGAATTGTATCTTTCCATCAGATCGATATTTTGACTACTCCTACAGTTCAGGTTTTAGAATATTATTATCATGGAGATGGCGAGCCATTGGCTTCATCATTACGTTTTTGTCATTATTTTTTGCTATTTACGTTCAAGTTATGGTAAGATTTATTTTGTTTACAATTAATACTTGCGATCCAGAAAAATGAACCTCCCAAGTCTGATTTATAATGACAGAGTTTTAAGACTCACAGTTCCTTCTGTTTCTCGGTATTTGGGCTAGTTTTAAACAACTAAGTCAACAGTTGCCTGAGTATTTGAATTTATTCGCACTGATTGCACACTTCAGGTTTTTTAACGGAGTGGAAATTATTATGCCACAAACTGCATTGATTAGATTTGCTCTTAGCTTCAACTTTTATAGTTTAGTTTAATCAAACGTTGGCAAGTAACTACTGGTAGTTTTTACATTTCATGTGTAACAAACTCCCTGAACGTTGTTTTTATTACTCAAAATGTCCGGTGCACTAGAAACAGGTGTGATTTCAGATTTCTAATATTGTCATACTTAAAATTATACCTTAGAACGAAATTCAGGTTACCGTTCTTCATTAAAGTTATTGTACTGCTTGGAGTGGAGATCAGTACCACATTACAGTTAGTTAGAGCTATATATGGAGTAGAGCTCAGTTACCGCTATATATTACAGGCATTTTCAAGTTCTGTGACTGCATTAAAGAGCGCAGTTATTGCTTTTGCCGAGATCCGGAAACAGGGTTAGAAATACCGAAGACACGAATGTATCACTTTGATGGAGGGATTGGTAACTGCAGCCGTGGTTTATCTCTGCCTCAAGTCGAACAAAAGTGCTCTCGTAATGAATCCTTTCTGCCATTTACATAATAATATTTTGGATGTCGCAGGTTTGTGACATAAATACGATTAAATCAATTAAACGTATAATGTAAGAAATGAAACTGCCACTTCAGCACCTGTTTATGTTAGTAATACCAATGTGACGACTTGTTTGAGTTGCTTAAAAATATTTATTCGTATAAAACGACGGTATCAATTTGAAAGATTATTATATCGCATGTATTTATATTCGTTTTGTTGCAACATATCTTCCTGTTTGGTTTTAGCGTTTTGTCGAAGTACATTGTGCGGTGCTAACGAAACGTGTCAGAAGAGTCCTCTTTTAACTAAGTTTTGCCTACAAGACCATTTCTTTTGTGGTTGTCTGCTTTATCACCACCGAACAAACAGTGGTAACTGTCAAAGTAAGCATGAAGGTACCAGTAAATCCAGGAACTGTAACCGAGAACTCCAAAATGACGATCTTTGCCCAATCGTTGACAAAACAACAATCACAAACCTTCCTTCGGACTCCGAGAGTAGTAATGCTTGTGTAAAGTTGTAAAGTAAAGTGTAAAATGGTACTTGTCGCATAAATTAAATAAAAATTAGCTTTACGAGCTTCAGCTGCAGATGAAGGCTGTAGGTTTTAAAATGCAAAAAATTATTGGCTTATTTTGCGTAGAATTTCTTTAATAATGGGTTGATCTCTTCTCACTGAACACTTCAAGGAATGCAATTTACTCTGCAGTAAACATCACACATGAAACAATTTTCACACAATCTTTTCTGCGAATATTGTAATTGGTATTGCTTTCTGATGTTTGGTGTGTTGGCATAGCAATGTTCAAAATTGTTAGTAGTTCTACTCTTCAATAATAGTACTGTTTAATAGTTCAGAAGGTCCTTGTGCAATTGCGGCTGAGCAAGCATGTAATTTGGACGAAAACCTTGAGTCTCGGCCGTGGTGTAAATATATACCACCCGGTGGAACTATATTGGACCTGTGTGACAACACCGGTACGACACAAGAACTTTGCATTTGGATTGCGACTATTCAGACTTGTATTTTGATTTGTATATTTTAAGCAGTATTGTATGCTTTGTAGCACGGTTTTTAGTGCATTCACAGATATGTACATTCATCGTGCGGGAAGCTCCTAGTGTGCGACACGAGTGCGCGAGGGTGCACGAGTATCTTCCCGCCCGATGAATTTACAAATCTATGAATGCAAAACCGTGCTACAAAGTACCTGTATAACGAATAAGGCACAACACCTTTGTCACCATGGTTTAAACTTTTAAGATAAATAAAATATTAATTTTACTGAGATAAGCACCCTGCCTACATTTACCTAGTTTTCGTTCCAAAAATATGAACATCGTGTTTAAAAGCCATTAAAATGCAAAAAATAATTTTTTATCGAGATAAGATCACATATGGATATTACGTAATCTCCGAGCTACAACGCACGCTGCACGTCAGAGCGTGCTCTCATCTATATGTAGGAACTAATCTTCAGTTTAAACAAGCAATAATTTATGCAAAAGGTTAAATGCTGTCAGAGAGAA
Source organism: Trissonchulus latispiculum (assembly GCA_030248195.1). Classification (NCBI taxonomy): domain Eukaryota; kingdom Metazoa; phylum Nematoda; class Enoplea; order Enoplida; family Ironidae; genus Trissonchulus; species Trissonchulus latispiculum. The sequence continues at coordinate 47,552 of JASAND010014900.1, forward strand.
TATTTCCATAAATTGTAGGCCTGCTGCGCAGAGGAAACAATTTTATGGTTGAGATTACTGAGGAATTAAGCAGACTTCTAAGCTCGACCATGCCAGATTACTAATTTTTAGTCCAATATATATTATTAAGCATATGCTGTGAACTTGAGACTTCAGTAAACTGTAAAAGAAAAACTTTGCGATTTCACATCGACTGTTTTGTGGGGTTTAGAAATCGAGCAATTTGAGCTTTATCTTAACTTCATAATCTGAAGACATCCAAATCTGCACTCTGCAAAAACTGGTCAGCTGATGTCTGCAAAAAGCTGTAAGAGAGTTTAACTGACAGTATGAAACAAACCTGTTTCATTTCATTAAATCAGCGATCTTTGTGATTATGTTTGTTTTATGAGTCATCACAATTTTCAAATTGGGTGTAAGTGTAAATCATGCTCTGTAATCTTAAAGCATTGCTTACACGATTTAATGCAAACCCTTATCTTTCACACTTTATTGCATGTAGGCTAAGGTGGCAGAGCAACCATAAGAGACCTGCTGCTCTGAGGCGCAGCAGGGAAAATAGATATCAGTTATACAACATTGTATATTGAATATTGTATATTGTATATTGAAAACTAGGTAGATATAGTCTGGGTACTTGTCTCAGTAAAATTAATATTTTACTTATTTTAAAAGTTTTAACCGTGGTGAAAATCTTAGTCCCTAATTGAATAAATAGTAGTTTATACTTGGCAACTATGGCGGATAAATACTGCACATAACAAAACATGACAATCGTTTGGACATCAACCAAGACCAAAACACTCATTAATGGACTTGGACTCTTTGTTTCCATTCACTGTAACTGAAAAACCCATTTTTTGTGTCATTCTTTTGACCAATCAATTCTAGAATTTATTTTTTCACTTCGATTAAATTCCTTTCATTACATATACTTTGTAGCACGACTTAGCATGCATTCACTGATTTGTACGCGCGTCGAGCAGGAAGCTCCGAGTGCCGCGCACGAGAGCTTCCTGTTTGAGCAGCGCAAATCAGTTAATGCACGATTGGTCGTGCTGCAAAGTACTTGTATAACGATTCCCACAAAAAACCTTCGTGGATTTTAATTAATATTTTTTTTTATTTTTAAAAGTTGTAACTGTGATGACAAAGGTTTTGTGCCTTATTCGCTATACAAGTACTTTGTAGCACGGTTTTGCATTCACAGTTTTGTAAATTTATCGGGCGGGAAGCCTCGTGCGCCTCGCGGACTCGTGCCGCACACTCGGAGCTTCCCGCACGATGATCGTGCATTTCTGTGAATGCACTAAAAACCGCGCTACAAAGTATACTTTTTAACTTTTCAGTAGAAATAACTTGTTTAGCATTTATACGTTCAAATAAAGCCCTTGTAGTCGGACAACTTGTTGGTTAAACTTTTCAGTGACTAAACAAAACCATTAAACAGTGTTTATGAGTTTACGTTTATTTCTGATAAGTTTACGGCTTTAATATTGAAGTAAATTAAGTATCTAACTCGTAAACACTAATCAATTTTAATTAGTTTGTAGGTAACTTCAAGTCAAGCATTCAGACAGTGGACGGCTATATTTGTGTAAATCGTACAACAGGGCAACCTCTCACAAAGCCTACGGCAGGATTCGTAAAGTGCAATGGTTTGTTAGATTTGATGATGTTTGATGATGATTGTCTTAGCAGTGTTGGCCCAGCTATGTTTAAACGCCTATTGGTTTGATTGTTTCTACATACGTAGGTTCATGTAGTGAAAGTCATGGTGCACGAACTCTGGCATAGCTTGAGGCGACTGTACCTCCGCTGCTTAGTTGGCAGAGTGACCACTCTACGAAATGCCGTGAGTTCGACTGCCATCGAAGGTCCGAATTTTTTGGACCTTTGGTGCCACACTGCTGTCTTGTTCCTTTCTTATTGAAAACGCTGTTTGTCGCAGTTCTGGTTGGTCTATGCAGTCGAGGTCACTTGCCTTAATGCAGCGACCTCGAGCTGCAGTTGTCTCGACGTTGAATTCATACAATATCTGTACGTTTCATTGCTCATAAAAATCTGTGAATCCGGACGGACGGCTTTTGACAGGCTTTTCGTTTTCTGGAAAAGTTAAAATAACATTAATGATCGTGATTAGTGATTAGTCATTAGTGATTAATCATTCCAAGACGCTTAGCATGCTCTATTCACTACAAACTTGTAATTATTAAAAGTTACCTAGCTCTAGGAGTGGCAACAATTTCTAAACTCTTACTATTTCTTAATTCGCAGTTTATAGTTTGAATGATTTTGTCCTAGTTTGTCTATCTTTCTGCGTGAAGTGTTTAATGATTCTCTACCAAATGTTGTTGGCTGAACCTAGTTCAAGTTTGGCGACTTTGAGACAAATTTTGTAATTTAGACGTGGTATCATTTTCAAATTAAATAATAAACAAACGAAAGCAGGCGCATAAACTGGGAGTGGGAATGAAGGAATGCCCCTCACAATTTTTCTCAGAAGAGCAATCTACAAACGTCACAAATTGGAACAACTTCTTAGCTTCTGAAGGGCTGCGTTCCCCAGACACTCCAAAAATTGTGCATTCCTCCTCCTGAAAGCCTTTTCTGGCTACGCTAGTGAACGATAACTTACATAATCATTCGTTCTAAAATAATATTCCTCTTAGATTGGTGTGAAAGGCTGAACTGCGGTAACAACGAAGTCTGCACGATGGATAAAATGGATGGAGACGGCTACTGCAAATGTAAACTCGGATACAAAAGAATTCGAGGGAAATGTGCTAGTAAGTGTGAATGCTTATATCTTATGAAATAACACACTAATTACTAATAATAAACACACTAATTACTCTGACTAGACATATTAAATTTAATATTATATTTACAAAATCCTGAAACAATTATTATATATATTTTCATAGTTTATGAAAGCATCTACGTCGATAAGTCCTAACAACTAACAACAAATAAGTTTAAAAAACTAATGGAACTTCTGGAAAGCGGGCAAATCTATAACTGTCTCAAGTATCTTATAATTCCCTGTAGTTTGAAGCAAACGCATTTATATAACGTTTAGAACTATGGAACTCAATTTGGCAGAGGTACTTAGTGGAGTTAACATCTCTGACAACCGGCATGCCATGGCATGCAATTGCTCCGTACGTACTTCTTTAAAAGCAAATTGGAAGCAAAAAATCTGACTGGACAATGACCGAATTATGATTAAAAGTTATTTAGAAACCAAAAATGGTGAAAGTACTAGTAAACTCATAAGACGTACACTTTTTGTCAAAAGCAAAACTTTCGATTATATGTATAATACAGACTCCTTGCACTATTTACATTCTACGTTGCACATTACATTGTACCTTCGAGACATCCTTGCCTTAGAACAATCTGATTACAAGTTAGTAATACCTGCTTATTAGTTATGATACTAGCTTTATCAAGAAATCCAACTCAGTGCTGCACAGAATATATGCTTGCAGGACAGTTTTAAATGATATTTCATTCACACATGTTGGGATTACATGTAGCAGCAATTAAAGAATGCCTAGAATTTTGGAATTAGCCGGTTTGTGACCCTAGAATTGTCATCCTTATCTCACGGAACATGGAAGATTTTCCAAGAGCAATGTTATTTAGTTTTATGAGCTCTTTCAACATGGTCTTGACTTAGCTAATTTGAACCAACCTTATGAGGATCATGAGGCAAAATGTAAACTTCCAATTACAATTTCCAATTATGCATTTTCACTTTTATGCTACGGGAGGGCTCCGCAATCTTCTAATGTTTTCAAGAACAAAGTTGATTTTTATTATTATTATTACTGTTATTATTATTATTACTATTATTACTATTACTATTATTATTATTATTATTATTAATGCATGTGTATAGACAGATGCTCACTAATCATAATTCGACAGCTACCGATTCTAGGGGAAGTTGTCTGTAATGAAAAGCACGGTTACTGTTGGTGTGAAGTAAATGGGATTTCGTATAAACAGCAGAAAATCCCACTTCTGGAAGAAGACCCTATTTGCGAAGGTATAGAAAGCAACGTCGTAATGGCATAATTCGAACACATTTTCAAAAAACTAAGATTAAAGTGCTGTTGCCAACTTCTAACAACTTCAACTGCAATCGCTTCAAACGTAACGACAACGAAACAATCTCCAAGCCTAGCTGCCACATTCAATACGTTTACAGCACATCATTCACGTAGTCGATGAGAAGATAAAGCTGACAAAAGCTCCTTTAATCCTAAAACTAAAATTAACTACTCTCGTGCTTTTTCACTACTTCATTGTCTTAATTCTTCTTTATTTCCTTTGTCTTAATAGTGCATTGTTAATGATGACTTGGATACACGGCAATATAGTATATATTTATATATTTAAGAGTGGTGTTTGAATTTAATGTGTAGTCCTGGATTCAGATGTGTTGAAAAGGTAGACGAACCAACTGGACAGATACATCATTTCTGTGAATGCATAAAAGAAATGGATGGAAACCGCTGCCCAGGTATATATGTCTATTGTTTTGTTAAACCAGCGTCATTATAATTGTTTCAAAAAGATCTAATGATTGTGAGCGTATTCGCTTCATCAAGCTTTTAGTCCTAAAGTATAGGGTCTTATCCGAAAGCGACAAGTTACGCTAATGCTGAAGCTTAATTACTTTTGAAAATAAGATGCTTTAATTTTGGGTTCTGCCTAAATAGGGCCTTCACAGAACAATTTAAGTTAGTTAGTCAAAGATTGGCCGACAGTGTCTTGTAAATTTTGAACCTAATCAAACCACGTCCGTCACTGAAAAAATGCTGATGTCGATACTGGGCTAAAGATCACGGGAAAAGCTGCAATAAATTCTTAGTAGTTTCCTGTATCCTGAAAACTAAAATTTTGGGTGTGCATTCATGAAATTAGGTTTGAGTCAATTTCAGTTTTTGTTCTCAACAATGTTAGGGTTCCAGGGAAAGTTAAGTTTCCAGTGTGAATATGCCCCAACAATCTCACCACTTTTTTGGTTTCCAGGAAAGTGTCTGTTTAGTTTGGAAAGTGTCACTCGCACCGATACTGTGATTTCGTGCTTGTTATCGAGATAAGTAGGCTTTGACTGACGCAGAAATAAGAATTTGTGAAGGTTCTTGAGAGTCGTTACTCAAAATTACCAGAAACAAAATTCGATAGCTAAACAATTTGCTAATAAAGCGACGTACTCCTTAGGCAAGACGGTTCTATTCACACGAATCCATTTAAATAAGTGCAAAGAAGCAAAGATAATGACTTTCATGTCCATAAATTTGGCAATGCCTTTGTCTTTGATTTCAATTACATCATTTTTTGTTTTAGATAAGAGGTTTTATTCATATACAAATGAAATTCTATTTGACCCTATAGGTAACCGCAATAACTTTTGCCAGTAATTGTTTTAGGTTTTAGTGTTAAACGTATCACTACAGTTTGGGAACGAATTCCAACTTAAGCTTGGTTCGATTGTGCCTGGGTGGCTCAATCGGTAGAGCGTCGGTGTAGTTAAACGAAGGTTGTGGGTTTGATCCCCACCTCAGGCCCGAATTTTTCGGGTCTGTGGTGCTGTAGTGACAACTTTCTTTCTTTCGTCTATTATCTTGTATCTTTTTACTTGTTTGATCAATAGCTTGCTTACCTTAATAGCTTGTGCCACAGCTTGTTAATAGCTGAGTTTTTATATCCCACCTATTTCAACTTTGGCAAACTTGCTTTTAGATCTTTCCCCGATGGACAATCCGCCACACGTGAGTTCACTCTATCTGTTGAGTCTGTTGAGAATTATGTCCTGGGTACTAATGTTATAAATAATCGTTTAAAAGAAAAATTAGAATAAAAACCGAAGTCCAAAAAACAGTTGCAAGTTTACTGTTTCAGAAGCTTTGTGGTTCATGCTCTGCAGCTGATGGCTCTTGCGCCTCATGGGAGTCCCACCTGACCTGGAGTATTCAACTGAACAATTGTGTATTTGTAAGTCTAATTATTTTGCTCATTAGCTCTTTCAACAAGGTTCCGGTCAAGAATTGCAAACTCCGCCAAATGGGAAGTTGACCTGTGCCATCCTATGATTCAGAGTTTAACCAGTTCTCCAGAGTCCTACCAGAGTTTAAATTATTACTATTGCTTAGCTTGAACAAAACAATTTGTCATTAAAATAATGCACTGCTCTAATGTTCATTGTTAAAAAAAATCAGAGCAAATTAATGCAAACTATCTGCCGTGGGAAGTGCTGAATTTAGATTTCATTAGAATTGGTAGGAGGGTGTATTTTGTTTCCAGACAGCCATTTCTCGATGTGTGCACAGGGTCCACCTGGAACTGCCACCGTCAGTGGATGTGACCTGAATGAGGTTTTCTCTGACTGTGCTTGTGAACCAACCTGTAAGGACCGAAATCCTACCTGTCCCAAGACATGTCAGCAAGGCTGTGTCTGTGCACGTGGCTTGGTCCGTGAAGGCACAAGCTGTATACATCCTCGACAGTGCACTGTTACTACGGGTATCTTTGGCAAAATTTGTAAGTCATCTGCTAGTGTTTTCAACTTGGTAATGGCAATTAGTTCTTTTTGTTTTTGTTGCTCACAATTTCTTATTTCTATTTCGAAGTTTTAGTTCGCCACTGTTGAACAGAAAAGTAGACGAAAGTTTTCTTCTTTGTTTAGGTGAAAAGCTTTGCTATGTCTGAAACTCTCAATTCGGAGGATTTTCTTGTAACAAGAAGCTGGTCAATTGTCAACACTCTAATCGGACAGTTTAATTTTAGTTTATTTTTACTTTTTAATTTAGTTTTAGTTTAGTCTCTTGTCCAATAAAGACTGAAGCTGCCGCAACATTACAAATACAAAGTGAGAAGGCTTGAAAGCAGGAAAAAGTTCCAAATTTATTTCCAGTTTATTAGTTGTGACATTTTTGGACTTTTTACTGGAACAAAAGCTGTCTTTAAATTTCAGTGTCTCTGAGCTCACTTTGTTGACTGTACATTTGTCTGCTTGCTCTTGTTGGGTCATATTATGACTTAGTCAATACGAGCTAACGACGTCAAGAAAGATAGGTTTTAAAACAAGTGTTGTCGTCGACGTTTGTCGCCACCACAAACTATCGACCAAAATTGAGTGTTGACCGTTCATTGGTCGTGGGCAAGCAAATTGACCGGCAAATTTCTGAACAATGGCCCGGCCAACGACTGACTTTGGTCATATCAACCAACGTCCAGCACTGCTTGTAAGGTTAAAATTTAGTAGTATTCCGCTGTCAAAATGACTCAAAACAAAAATTAATCAGAGCCAACTGAGTGTATTGATGACTGTTGTACTGTAAGAAATGAAATTGTCAGTTCAGTACCTGAGATCGGAAAACTTCGAATACAGGAAAACCTAAAAAATGTATCTATGTCAACAACTAATTATCTAATTAGTAATTATTGACTGCCACGATTGAAAAATAAAAATAAATGTTTGACACAATTAATCCTTTCTAGCTATTCATAAGTAAATCGAAGTGACAGCTAAGTTAGGATCCGCCACTTCAAAAACGGAAGACAGTGTTCTGTTTATGGACAATCTTCTATGGCACTAAATTTGCTAAAAAGGATCATTTTTCTGATTTTAATAAATTTTGTGTCATCCACGAACGCTAATTCCACAACCACAACTACAACCGCAATAACTGCCATTTCAACAATAGTCCAACCTATTTGTACGTGTTTTCTTAAGTAATAATCTGTTAACTTGCTTCTAAAGTAAATTCCTTGGCTCAGAAGCAAGCATATCTAGTAATGACAATTAGTATGAACGCTAGCTTTGGTATTGGTGTATAGGTTTAGTGGTGTAGTGGTATATCCTGCTATTTAGCTGGATCTTATCAACGGAGCTATGGAGGTTGGATTCGTAATTATTTGTCTTATTTAACACAGTCACCGCTTTAAAACCACACACCGATTCTTCTTGCACAAGTAGTTGAGCGGTTACGACTCACTTCGCCTAAAGACTATCAGATAAGTCAGACTTGTCATGAACTGCACTGCAGTTGTTTAATATCAGCAGTTCACATGACTTATGTAAGGGAAGCCGGCATAGGAAAGATTGATAAGCCTGATATAGTGATATGAGAGCTCAGCTGTTGACGCTGGGTCCTAGGTCCTGGTTTCCCTGCGTAACAAGGGTGCTTTTAAAATAAGGCTGAAGCACTGATTGCTGGTATCAGTTTAATAAATATGTCTACAAATATCCGGGAGGAAAGTGCGCTCTTCTACATATCCGTCTATTCAGGGTTCGATCCTGCCCTGGACACTTTTCTTTACATCTTTCGAGCTTGATTCAGCACTCATAGTTGCAATTTGTGGGAATAGTTGATAATTAATTAATAATAATCAGCAATCTAATAATTTAATAATATTAATAATTGGAATAGTCTGAACAACGATTTTCTGCCGGACACTTGGTGTTGTACAAACCTCTAGGACTATTCAATATAGAGAGGAATATAGAGTCACAGCGGTGAACCGAGCAAGACGACTCAGAAAGTGGTGTAAAGGATAGATGGGTTATGAACATAAGTTACACTTTTTAGTATTAGCAGTTCACATGACTTAGGTAAAGGAAACCGGCATAAGAAAGATTGATAAGCCTGAAATGGGACTTCAGCCAGTTACCATTTTAAACAAATTTTAGCTATTTTCTCAGCTTAAGAATGTCCTGAGTAAGTATAAGTCAGGCTTAGTTATAACGGAGGAACTGCTTTCTACTGCAACGTTTCCTGAGGCAGCCAGAAATTATTGTAAAAAGAAGGATTTCGGAAAACCAAAATTCAAACAAGAGCCTGATCATTCTCAAGATCAAAGAAATTCTGCAACCATTCGTATAACCTAAATTTAATTCTTAATTTTAATTTAATTATCTATTTCAACAAACTGTTTACAGACCATTTCCATGCTACATATAAGTAAGTTCAGAAGCATCTCATCCCGCTGTTTTAATTTGGATTTAGTTTGGAGATATTATGGATATATTTTTGAAATTACAGTCGACATCCAATGTACCGCATTACTATTAATGCGCCGAAAGTATACAGACTTAGCAAATCGAACAGTATTAACTGCAGTCTAAAGGCCAGTTCACACTAGGCATCTTTGGAGCAACTTCGTTGCCGCAACTTCAGTTGCCGCAAGAAAAAGTTGCAGCAACTTCCACAAACAGTTGGTTCAACTAGTTGAAGCAACAACCAATAAAACGCAGGAATTCTAGCGCGCCTATATTTATAATTTGAATCGACCAATCAACGTGCTAGTCGCCGCTAGAAATCGCTCCAAGCGCGATTGCGGCAACTTTTTTCTGAGTTGCCACTACATTCACATTGGGCAACTCTGGAGCAACTTGGTTGAAGCACGAAGTTGCTTCAACTAAGTTGACCCAAAGTTGCCTAGTGTGAACTGGCCTTAACGTGTGCGTTTCAGCAAACTCTACCACTACAACAAATACAACATCAACTTCAACCACCACAACAACAACGACTACTACGCCTGATCGTAAGCACATTATGAGTTACACAGTTTGCTGACTTGGCTAACAATCTACAAAAATTGAAACTATGTTATAAAATCAATACCATTGCAGTTGAATTTTAGTTGCCGCATGCTAGAGTTAAGGGAAACAGGCATGGGAAAGATTGATAAGCCTGATAATGGGGGTTCAGCTGATGGCCCTGTGGTGTAGTAGTAGCGAATCTGATTTCGAAGCAGAAGGGCCGTGGTTCAAACCTCCGACCGGGTCAATTGTTTACTTTCAATTCTGAATGAAAAGCTGAACCTCCCTCTTCCCTTCTCTCTCCACATACCTGGTTTCGTGGGCACAAGGGTGCCTGACGCCTCCCGTCTTAGGCTTGTCCTGAATTTTCTCTTAGTCCACCAGCCTTGGTAGAAGCGCTACAGTACTACGCTTAATTTATACTGCAATTCTATTCCATTCATAAATTGTGCAAAAATTCCTGAGCTTGTTTCACATTTTTCACATTAAGTAATTAATGTAGTGGTTGTGCACTATCTGCACCGGCCCCCAAAGTGCACCACCTAAAATTTGACTACTTGCTACTCATTCGAAATAAGAAGATAGACCATGAGTCGCATAGCAAAAATTAGCCAATCATCTTGTGTATTTCGTCATGTAAAAATTATTTCTATTGGATGTCTGTATAAAACGGGCTAACCAGCCAAAGGATTAAAATTGAATCCAGTGGTGCAGATTGCGAATTGTACACAAACTAGGTCCATCTGCAAAAACTTGGTAATTTAAAAATGCGGCTGTGAACTTAAAATTCAACGATTTGAAAAATTAGAAGTATTAGAATTAGAAAAATCCGTAGAATATGACTATATAAAAATTTCTTACCACCTTGAAATATTTATTTTGATTTCACTTGAGTGGTTCACTTTCTGCACGCGATGGTTCACATTTGAGACAGTGGCTTTAAACTGCACCATCAAATAAAGTTAATTAAATAAAAATTAATTGCCACTTTTATAAATTAATTATCACGATGAAGCTTGCTGCAGTTGTTGCAAAATTCAAAAAGAGCAGGTTAATACAAAAATTGTCTGATATAAATATTGTTTGGATTTTCTACAGATTTTAAAGACAAAAATTTAATGATTTTTTAAAAAAGTGGTGCAAATAGTGCACAACCACTATGTTATTTAATCAAATTTCGACCCCTGTTTTAGTCAACGACTGTTTTGATCGTCTACAGATTTGCTGGCACGAAGATCGAACCCACTGCCAGCAGCCGGATATTCCTCCATCGATAATCGATCACCGATCAATGACAGCCGATCATATCCCATGCGTCAGTTGGACCCATCCCAGTGTCGCTGACTATATCAACGGAACCGTGCCCTATACGGATAACTTTTGTCGAAATCCGGCCGAAACCAAATTTCCGTTTTTCGTCAACAATACGAAATTTCGACTGAAAAGACCCTGGTGTCTGACGGGTCTTCCAGACTTCCCCATTGACTATTGCCTAGACTCTTGCACAGGTAATGTACCGTAATGTGTGCCGTAATGGCCGAGTGGATAAGGTGTTTGACTAAAGATCTTACGTTCCTAGATTCGAATCCCCGCTACCACAAGGCTTTCACAGATCCCCTTGAGCAAGGGACTAAGCACATATCGGTTCGCCGTGGGCTCCAGCCAACCCAGCTGTCTATCCTTACTGGTCGGTAAATGGGTAACACTGGAGAGGTGGGAAGGTAACAGGAGTCTGTGTTCTGGCGTAATGCCTGATGAAGGGCTGGCCCCCCTCTCCACAGACGTAGTCAACTTTAGAGTTGTCGCTCCTGGCTTCGGGCTGTGAAGCCGGAGATAAGCACCGGCACCCTAGGTTGGAGTTCTCTGCAGGGGTCACTTTACCTTTCCTTTACAGGTAATGTAGGAAATGGAATTGGTACTTCAGCATTAGAGATTTGTGCAAAACAAAACGCAGCATATTGCAGGACTTTGCTATAGTTCTCTTTGTTACAGGAAGCGTTTGGCTTGGCAGCAACCATACATGCGCTTGATGCGTTTCATAGCCTATACTGTTTCATTGACTGAAAATTTGTAGAACTCAAACCTGTCTCCCAGAATCTGGTTCCCCTCCCAAATTTAACTTCTGTTCATGTCTAATCCAGAGGAGATGCGTCCACAGAGTTGGACGCGGTTGCGGTACCCGCGGGTATCCGCGGGTACCCGCGGGCGGCCGCGGTCGCGGTCAAATTTGCGTGACCGCAATGACCAGAAATTTCTATCAAATCGTGGTAATTTCAGCCAATCTGTAGTAAAAATTCCCAATTTTTTTTTAAAATTTTGTATGTAGTTCCCGCGTTGAACGAATTATCAGCTTCACATTTGCTGTTTATTTTGTTTAACGTTTTGGTAGAACGTTTTGGCTGAGTAGTTGGACAGTCTTCATAAACTGTCAGTCCTTACTGTAGTTTTGGGTCTTAAATTTGTTTAGCACCTTTTTGTCTAATTTTAGTTTTGTATATTTCTTGCTTTTATGCAGTTTCTGTTCGTTTCCATGTGCTACCAGCAAAATGCAAAAGATTTTAAATTTCAAGTTTAGGTATGCACTGCGCGATCACTATTGAATCTTTTCTGAAATTTGCACATTTTTCTTCAAGTGACAGTTGACAGGAACGTCAACCAGTACCTCTTCGTGATAATCAAATGCAGCAATTTCTATTCTCGTACACTATATGCCAAAATGTAAGGTTGTAGCGTTGGCTAACTAAGTTTCAATCAATTTTGTTCAATTCAGTCCAATCAATATGTTCTGAACGTTTCAATCAATGCCATAAGATTATATGAGAATTAAAGGTTAAAAATACTCGAGGAAGGGAAACCAACGCTTCAAGCAGTGTTAATAGTGTGCTGCGGCTATTGTTTGGTTGGCAACTTCAACCCTAAAGTGAAGTAACAGACATGCTGCACACAGAATTCCACTATCGAACACTCCAAATGCTACAACAAAACCAATTTGCGTAGTTTTCAATTGCGCTGTCGAAACTGCACCGAAATCTACGCTGCATCAGCCCTAAACGGAATACCGAATGCGGTGATGTGGCTGTAAAAAACACCCTAAATAAATTAAAAATGTGAGAAAGGTGGATTTTTTGCATAGAATTGGAGGTTAATAACTCGTGCGTTAATAACTTGTGCGGTCACAAAATTAGCCTGCGGACTGCGGTCGCGGGAGGTTGCGGTCGGAAAAAATTGTCTCTGTGAATGTGTCCATGTCCAACTCTGGCGTCCACCCTTCCGTCGTAACAATCTGTCTCAATTGACGCTTTAACAATCAGCTAATTTATCTGGAATTAGATGCGATTTTACTAGTCAACCTTGAAGTGCCTAAAAGCTGACATACATACATACATAAAAAATATATATATATATATTTATATATATATATATATATATATATATATATATATATATATATACATATATATATATATATGTATATATATATATATATATGTATATGTATGTATATATAAGCTAGAAAATGTATCATCGTGAGCGTTCAGTACTTCCTTGCAGTGCTTTGGGTCTTCGCAATTTTTGAGAATTCATCCTCTATTGAACCTACATGAGATTTTATTTTTTAGAGCGAGTCTGTTTGGATGAGAAACGACGCTGCTATAACACTCATATATCTCGAATTTGCCACTATAACTGGAACAGGCCGCTGCCTACGTATACTGGTTTGCGGAGTTTCACGGTCAGCGGACATCGATGTGAGCAGTGCAAAGATCCGAAATTCGGCAGTCCGGTCTGCGATTTCTACGTGGATGGAAAGCATGATGCGGAAACTTGCTTTCCAAACTGCCTAGGTCTGTTAAAGCTTGCTTTTTTCCGTGGCAAAAATAGCTATGTATTTGTTACGGACCATGTGTATAATTGCCCCATATGCATATGGGGCAAGAGATTTTGCCTCATATGCATATGGTGCAATTTCTTAGCCCCATATGCATATGGGGCAAGAATTTCTGTCCCATATGCATATGGGCCAACATCTTTGCCCCATGTGCACATGGGACAAAGATCTTTTGCCCCATATGGAAATATCAGCAATTCTGAGTAATTTTTCTCATTTCAAATGTTAGTTCGTGCAAAAATATTATTAAACTACGTCAATATTAAAATTGATACAAAACTGAGGTTGAAGGTCGAAAATTACAGAAGATGAAAATTCTAGATTTGAAATTCTTAGTTTTAAAATTTTGATAGTGCAAATTTCGTTGACCAAAATATAGACAATATTAGGATATTTTTAGGTTTGTCTGATATATATTATGTTATAAAAAAATGTATAGATGTGAAAATAGTCCGGCGCCATTATTTTTCAAATTTTAAGTTTAACTTTCAAACTATTTTGGTATTCAAGATTAGCAAAAATAAACAATATGCATATGGGGCAAGAATTTCTGTCTCATATGCATATGGGCCAACATCTTTGCCCCATGTGCACATGGGACTAACATCTTTTGCCCCATATGGAAATATCAGCAATTCTGAGCAACTTTTTTTATTTCAAATGTTAGCTCGTGCAAAAATATTATTAAACTGCGTCAATATTAAAATACAACTTGTTAGTTTGATATTTTGTACAAAACGTCAGTTTGAAAGTTAAACTTAAAATTTGAAAAATAATAGCGCCGGACTATTCACATCTATACATTTTTTCTAACAAAATATATACCAGACAAACCTAAGAATATCCTAATATTGTCCATATTTTCGTCAACGAAGTTTGCGCTATCAAAATTTTAAACTAAGAATTTCAAATCTAGAATTTTCATCTTCTGTAATTTTCGACCTTCAACCTCAGTTTTGTATCAATTTTAATATTGACGTGGTTTAAAAATATTTTTGCACGAACTAACATTTGAAATGAGAAAAACTAATATTTCCATATGGGGCAAAAGATCTTTGTCCCAAGTGCACATGGGGCAAAGATGTTTGCCCATATGCGTATGGGACAGAAATTCTTGCCCCATATGCATCTGGGGCAAAGAACTTGCTCCATATGCATATGGGGCAAAATCTCTTGCCCCATATGCATATGGGGCAATTATACACATGGTCCGTAACATATTCAAATCATCTGATAAGTGGTCTGTTTAGACTCATTGAATCTCGTATAAATGTGGCCAGTAAATCGTATTTCTGGCTGAAAATAATCGTACAAATATGTATTGTATATGCGATTTATTGGCATTTTGGCATTGGCCTCAGCGCAGCAGGTCTCTTATGTTTGCTCAGCCACCTTGATTCCACGCAATGACATGCAAAACACAGATCTTTGCATGAAAGCGTGCAAACAATGCTGTAAGATGGAGCTTAATTTAATAACTTAAGCATAATTTACACCTACAGCCCAAGTTCAATATTGCTATAACCAAGAGTTAGAGTACCTACATAAGAGTGCGATTTGCAGCAGATTTGCGGATTTTTGTGTTATTTACAGTTGACATAACTTCATACATGCGAACACGAAAAACATTTGAAAATTGTAAATTTCTTTTTTTGACAGTCTACTGAAGATACATTAACTGCTATATTAAATTAAACACAAGATTACGTCTACGTGTAAAAAATGGAAATCTGGCTTGACTAAGATTGTCCGGCTTTTGCTGCTGCGCCCCAGCGCAGCAGGTCTCTTAAGACCTTACTGAGAGAAGTTAAATGTGCTTTCGCAGGAAATTTGCTTGATAAAGATGTACTTCACCATAAATGCGTGTGTGCAGTGGTGCAAGTTGAATTGATAAAAACTATAGCTGGGGCCCTCCTCACATCAACGTGCACGGTTTGTGATTTCAACGTTGATTTTCAAGACAGTAGTAACAAACATGTCGCCTGAAAGGAGCATTATATATTCCTTGCAAGTGCCTTAAGACTTTGTTAAGTCGTTTATGCCCGCGGCGGCTATTAGGCACAAGTGGTGGTTTTTGGTGTCTGTTCCGAAGAGCAAACATTGGTTGTACGATGTAGCTCAGGTTACGTGCCGCTTTTCAATTAATTAACTTGATTCATAATAATTAATTAATTAATTTAATGATGGAGAAATGGAGGACACTTATGGGTATGCTGTAGTCATTTTTCATTTTTCAAACACTTTTCGCTCAACACTCATATCTAATCTAGATTCAGCTCAAATTCTAATTCTGAATTCAAATTCTTGTAGCATATATAACACTGCTCATTTTGTAGATGAAAAATTCAGACCTAATTTGCATATTCTGCAGCAGCAAAATTAGCTCAAACTAGGCCATGTGCTAGAGATAGGAGTATTAATTTGAAATCATAAGCAAACCATAAGCACCGTTGAAACACCATTTTTCGCAACTATGCTTCCATCTCCAGACGGAATAAAAATTGAAATCTGGCTTGGTCAAGCTGAGGTGAGGCATGTTTTGCATAGATCCTCAGTTACCTAAACATTAAAATAGTTTCTGCAGCGCTGCAATGTATTTTACACCTATGAAAAGGTTTCTCTGACTTGTGCAATTATTTTATTAATTTAAATTAAAATTAATTAAAATTAGTCATTTTTTTTAATTGTTGCCATTTCAGACGAGATCTGTATGGGCGACTACGGAGAGTGCTGGAACCTGAACCTGAAAGAGTGTCAACAGCCCTTTGCCTACGATAGTTTGACCAAAAAGGTGGTCAACTTCCATGAAGTGGAATGCTTAACCTGGGGTCCACGCGAATTCGTAGGGTTTACTGATATCGGTCACTGTGCACTTTATTCTAATTTTTCTCTGGGACCTTCCTGCCGATTTCTGCATAGAGGACAACGTAAACTGAAGAATTGCTTTCACACGTGCCAAGGTAAATGAAAGAACGAACGAAACATCGCCTCTAATTCGAAGCATTTGGGACCGAGGTGGGGGTCGAACCCGTAGCCTTTGGTGCTCTGGCCCAACGCTTTAGCGACTGAGCCACCCAGGAAACTCAACACGACACGTCTTGCTTCAATCCACACATTAATCATCCATTTCGTCTATTTTTCAGATTTTGATTTAACTTTAAATACCTGAACAGGTTCCTATGTCACTGAGATGATAATTAGTTTAGTTGGAATTATATAGTTCCTGGTCAGAACAGACAATCCTTAATTAATCACTCCATTAATTAAATGCAAAAAACACAAAATTTCTTCAAGTACCTTTCTTAATTTTGACTCTCTGTTTCGTAACTTTAAGTAAAGCCACAGTGATCGAGCTTCTGCTTTTTTATCCACGAATATATTTCTCCTCTTTCAAATGGATGTCTATGTCATTTAGTGTAGCTGTGAAATTTATTCATTACAAAAGAAAAGCAAAAAATTCTAATTTTAAAACATATATATTATACCAAGAGTACAAAATACATAAGAGTATGACAGCTGTCATATATACTCTTATTGTAAGCATGGCATATACTCTGCACGCTAACGGTTGACGGCTGCCCCCACCGCAAATTGGATCCATCACTTCAAACAGATTTGCCTGCTATGCGAGTGTTCTAAAGCTCGAAACTGACCCAAAATTCGGTCAACGTCGTGCTTATGCTTTTGGGCCTTAATACTAGAAGCATAGAACGAGTAAGCGTACCCCCTTTTCGACTGGGTGGGTACCAATTTCAGCCGTTAGCGTGCATAGGATGTGTCACGCTTTACATAGAGTATGGCAACTGTCATACTTTTATGTATTATGTGCTCTTATGTATTATGTACTCTACCGAGTACATATTAGTCAAAATTTCCTTGCCTTACTCTAGAGATTTGGTCGAAAAATCATTTTGACAAAGCTCCAATTAATTTGTTGAAGTATCAATTTTTCGAACACAATCCGGTCTTTGGACGATAGTTCCCCCTCTTGTGTAGGTTAATTTTTCTTGATTTCAGCTAGAATTTCTTCAGTTGCAAGAATAACGCTATGCTTAGTTGTAAAACTTCGTGCTGCCGGATTTTCTGGAGCATCAAAAGCTGTTGAACACCAAACAGTGTCCCTATGTCTTCTTATCCAAGCACAAAAAATGTTGACAGCTTCAGTTTTCTAGTAAGTCAAAAAACTGAAGCAATTTCTTCTCTTTTCTTGGTATGATAATGAAGATATATGCTATATAAATTGTAAGCATCAATTGAAACGTGGGTTACTTTACAAACCCAAATGCTTTGCCGCCTTAAAAAGTTCTGCGAAAAGGCACTGCATACCACCACATTAAGGCGGTGATTCATTTTGGGCACATATTGTTGGCTGACGGCGTAAATCAAAATAAAATTTGAATTAAATTAAATTAAAATTAAACTTTCCGAAATAAGTTTGTTTAGCTTTCTAACACCCTTCGCGCAATCCCGCTTCAGAAATTCGATATTTCCGTTCAGGGCAATTTTTGCCAACTCCTGAAAGTTTGGCAGCACCTGCAGAGTTATCATTCGAACGATCTCGCTGAACTCTACAATGTTACTTTTGGAAGCAACTTTCTAGCTTTTTCCTATCGTGCGAAAACGTGTCCTCTCAGCAGAAATCAAATATTCCATTACTTCTTGTGCTATGCAAGCCGTAAAATATAACTAAGAGTGTCGATCTGAAGGTCTCTCAGAAGCAAATTGTCCGACATAAGATCATCTTGCTATGCCTTAGGGTGTTATCATAAAATGTATTCTTTTGCAAAACCACTACCAATTTTATCCAAAGATTGTTCAGCATTGACCATGCAAGCTGGTGGGCTTGTCAAAGTTGGAAAACTTATGCGAAATCCAGGTTCCGCACACATTTCAGCTTATTTCTCAATAACTAAAATAATAATAACTAAAACACGACCCCAGCTATATAGAGGTATCGAATGATATTAGCCATGACTCGCGAAAACTATGTGTTTGAGTCTGCAAAAAAAATACGGAAAATCCTACTTCTTCTAAAATGTGTTGAAAAGCTTTAGAAGAACAACTTTAGCTTGACGGTAAGCATTAACACGAGAAAATGTCAAGCTACATTTTGATATAAAAATGGCTTCTTAATTCTAAATAATGACTGGGTAATAATCGCTCAAAGTTGATGTGACCAAAGGGAATCACCACCATACCACAGTCTTCAGAATGAATTCTATTCTAACTTCTAAGGCAACAACATTTGGCAACAATTTTGTTAAAAAATACTTACGCTTATCGCAGCGATAGTAACAGGGCTGCAAATGTCCACTCTCATCAAAACAGTTTGTTACCTCTGGAGGCTTGTTGTACACGCTGAAACAAAAGGTCGTCATTTCGGACGGACGAAGGGATCACACACACACCACACACACATACACACACACACACACACACACACACACACACACACACACACACACACACACACACACACACACACACACACACACACACACACACACACACACACACACACACACACACACACACACACACACACACACACACACACACACACACACACACACACACACACACACACACTCACTCACACACACTCACACACACACTCACTCACACACTCACTCACTCACACACACGCAATTTAATTTTGAATCATTCTCTAGATTTTATTAATTTTAAATTTAATTTTTAATCCTGGGCTGGGTACATTTACTAATTTTTTCCTAGCTGTATTATAATTTAATACGCTTAAAGTGGTTCCTTTTTGGTGTCCTTTCGAAATCTACGTGACCTTGACGGGCTCATCAAGGAAATTTTCTAGTTTGCTGTATTTGAACCTGAATAAATCTCGCACAGGTTGATTTCGAACTCCAATATTTTGTGCAGTTTTTGAGAAAGATATGTACCCAGTGTGTGTAAAAATGAGCGAAATCCGTGACTATAGCTTTTTGGACCCAAGCGCCCTCCGTATGTGCGATCCTGTAGCTTTACTGCGGGTTAAATTTTCTTTTTATAATTAGGTGGCAGTGTTAAATACTCGCTATTGGAAGTGTATTGCATCGAGCATTTGGTAGTTTCTTCTTCTAAAATTCTAAATTTCTAAATTCTAAAAGTTTCGAAGCCACGTCACTAAACAGCTATATCTGTCAATTAATCAGTTGTAAAGCATCCATCGAAGTTGAGTGGTAGCCGGTAGAGACCTTCACGGGCCGAGATTTTCAGGGCCGGCCCGGCCCGGCCCGTGAAAATTTTTGGTCGGCCCGGCCCGGCCCGTAAGTTTAAAACGGCAGTCAACATTTTTGGTATGCAAAAACAGTTTAACATTGACATTTTTCGTCAAGTTTTTGTCCTATGATTTCGGCGCACTTGTGCTTTCTCCCCAACACGTTGGCTTCAAGTTGTGAGAAATTTGAGAAATTGAAAACATTTAGCAAACTAAGTGAACTTTGACCGTTTGAAGAACGAATTTGAAGTGAAGCCAAGTCCAAGAGTTTTCGTTCAAAATTAAATAATTATTGTCCCCAAATAATTGCATAAATGCGTAAAAGAAGTACGAACCAATTTAGAAAATTAGAACTTCGCAACTGTTTTCAACAAAACCATGAAAGCAATCAACATTTATACAGTTTCTGAAAAATGTAAAAGATTAAGTTATCATTTAAAATGATAAAAGACCTCAAATATTTCTGCATGTGGTTGGAGAACTTTTAGCAAGTATACATTATTAAATGGCAACAAATATAAAAGAAATGTAGTGAATCTTGATCGGCCCGGCCCGAAGCCCGGCCCGCTCTTGCAGTCGGCCCGGCCCGGCCCGGCCCGCTCCCAAATTTTTTCTCCTCGGCCCGGCCCGGCCCGGCCCGCTCGACGTTAGACCCGGCCCGACCCGGCCCGCGGGCCGGGCGGGCCGGACCGGGCCGACGGGCCTGAGTGAAGGTCATTGGTAGCCGGCGAGCTCTGTATTCCTTAATGCATTGGCTGTATTCTATTATAGGTGTATTCAACAGTAAATTGCGTTAGTCCTTTCATTAAGGTGTGATGTCATTTTCTATCCTTTATTGTTTCCTTTATTGTTATTTTATGGTTCCACTTTAGCATTGCTTTGCACCTTAGGGTTTACCTGCATTGATTAGCCTCTTTAGCTATCGGTTGATACCGGGCAATTAGCCGGTAGTTAAGAGTTTATAGGGCGGCAAAAATCTGGTCTGTCCTTACTCAAGCATTGGAAAGCAGAAATCAACGGGCCTAAACGGATGCGCTGCACACGTCGTGTTGTAAAGAGTAACCTTCTTCTTAACGGTTAACGATTGTTGTTTTAATGAACAGAAACCCAAGCGACTCCAACAATCTAAAGTTTCATTGTAGCAGTCACGATGCTCTGAAATAGCAAATGAGAAAGTAAGGTCAAGACAAGTAAATAGAAATAGTAAAGTCTTGGGGGAGGGTTTGAACAATAAACGCCAGCAAGGAAATGGACTATACCTGGTAGAGTACATAATACATAAGAGCACATAATACATAAAAGTATGACAGTTGCCATACTCTATGTAAAGCGTGACACATCCTATGCACGCTAACGGCTGAAATTGGTACCCACCCAGTCGAAAAGGGGGTACGCTTACTCGTTCTATGCTTCTAGTATTAAGGCCCAAAAGCATAAGCACGACGTGACCGAATTTTGGGTCAGTTTCGAGCGTTAGAACACTCGCATAGCAGGCAAATCTGTTTGAAGTGATGGATCCAATTTGCGGTGGGGGCAGCCGTCAACCGTTAGCGTGCAGAGTATATGCCATGCTTACAATAAGAGTATATATGGCAGCTGTCATACTCTTATGTATTTTGTACTCTTGGTATAATATATATGTTTTAAAATTAGAATTTTTTGCTTTTCTTTTGTAATGAATAAATTTCACAGCTACACTAAATGACATAGACATCCGTTTGAAAGAGGAGAAATATATTCGTGGATAAAAAAGCAGAAGCTCGATCACTGTGGCTTTACTTAAAGTTACGAAACAGAGAGTCAGAATTAAGAAAGGTACTTGAAGGAATTTTGTGTTTTTTGCATTTAATTAATGGAGTGATTAATTAAGGATTGTCTGTTCTGACCAGGAACTATATAATTCCAACTAAACTAATTATCATCTCAGTGACATAGGAACCTGTTCAGGTATTTAAAGTTAAATCAAAATCTGAAAAACAGAAGAAATGGATGATTAATGTGTGGATTGAAGCAAGGCGTGTCGTGTTGAGTTTCCTGGGTGGCTCAGTCGGTAAAGTGTTGGGCCAGAGCACCAAAGGTACGGGTTCGATCCCCACCTCGGGCCCGAATGCTTCGAATTGGAGGTCCTGTTTCGTTCGTTCATTCATTTACCTTGACACGTGTGAAAGCAATTCTTTAGTTTACGTTGTCCTTTATGCAGAAATCGGCAGGAAGGTCCCAGAGAAAAATTAGAATAAAGTGCACAGTGACCGATATCAGTAAACCCTACGAATTCGCGTGGACCCCAGGTTAAGCATTCCACTTCATGGAAGTTGACCACCTTTTTGGTCAAACTATCGTAGGCAAAGGGCTGTTGACACTCTTTCAGGTTCAGGTTCCAGCACTCTCCGTAGTCGCCCATGCAGATCTCGTCTGAAATGGCAACAATTAAAAAAATGACTAATTTTAATTAATTTTAATTTAAATTAATAAAATAATTGCACAAGTCAGAGAAACCTTTTCATAGGTGTAAAATACATTGCAGCGCTGCAGAAACTATTTTAATGTTTAGGTAACTGAGGATCTATGCAAAACATGCCTCACCTCAGCTTGACCAAGCCAGATTTCAATTTTTATTCCGTCTGGAGATGGAAGCATAGTTGCGAAAAATGGTGTTTCAACGGTGCTTATGGTTTGCTTATGATTTCAAATTAATACTCCTATCTTTAGCACATGGCCTAGTTTGAGCTAATTTTGCTGCTGCATAATATGCAAATTAGGTCTGAATTTTTCATCTACAAAATAAGCAATGTTATATATGTTACAAGAATTTGAATTCAGAATTAGAATTTGAGCTGAATCTAGATTAGATATGAGTGTTGAGCGAAAAGTGTTTGAAAAATAAAAAATGACTACAGCATACCCATAGGTGTCCTCCATTTCTCCATCATTAAATTAATTAATTATTATGAATCAAGTTAATTAATTAAAAAGCGGCACGTAACCTGAGCTACATCGTACAACCAATGTTTGGTCTTCGGAACAGACACCAAAAATCACCACTTGTGCCTAATAGCCGCCGCGGGCATAAACGATTTAACAAAGTCTTAAGGCACTTGCAAGGAATAATGCTCCTTTCAGGCGACATGTTTGTTACTACTGTCTCGCCCAAAGGCTTGAAAATCAACGTTGAAATCACAAACCGTGCACGTTGATGTGAGGAGGGCCCCAGCTATAGTTTTTATCAATTCAACTTGCACCACTGCACACACGCATTTATGGTGAAGTACATCTTTATCAAGCAAACTTCCTGCGAAAGCACATTTAACTTCCCTCAGTAAGGTCTTAAGAGACCTGCTGCGCTGGGGCGCAGCAGCAAAAGGCGGACAATCTTAGTCAAGCCAGATTTCCATTTTTTACACGTAGACGTAATCTTGTGTTTAATTTAATATAGCAGTTAATGTATCTTCAGTAGACTGCCAAAAAAAGAAATTTACAATTTTCAAATGTTTTTCGTGTTCGCATGTATGAAGTTATGTCAACTGTAAACAACACAAAAATCCGCAAATCTGCTGCAAATCACACTCTTATGTAGGTACTCTAACTCTTGGTTATAGCAATATTGAACTTGGGCTGTAGGTGTAAATTATGCTTAAGTTATTAAATTAAGCTCCATCTTACAGCATTGTTTGCACGCTTTCATGCAAAGATCTGTGTTTTGCATGTCATTGCGTGGAATCAAGGTGGCTGAGCAAACATAAGAGACCTGCTGCGCTGAGGCCAATGCCAAAATGCCAATAAATCGCATATACAATACATATTTGTACGATTATTTTCAGCCAGAAATACGATTTACTGGCCACATTTATACGACATTCAATGAGTCTAAACAGACCACTTATCAGATGATTTGAATATGTTACGGACCAAGTGTATAATTGCCCCATATGCATATGGGGCAAGAATTTCTGTCCCATACGCATATGGGCAAACATCTTTGCCCCATGTGCACATGGGACAAAGATCTTTTGCCCCATATGGAAATATCAGCAATTCTGAGTAGTTTTCTCATTTCAAATGTTAGTTCGTGCAAAAATATTTTTAAACTACGTCAATATTAAAATTGATACAAAATTGAGGTTGAAGGTCGAAAATTACAGAAGATGAAAATTCTAGATTTGAAATTCTTAGTTTAAAATTTTGATAGTGCAAACTTCGTTGACGAAAATATGGACAATATTAGGATATTCTTAGGTTTGTCTGGTATATATTTTGTTAGAAAAAATGTATAGATGTGAAAATAGTCCGGCGCCATTATTTTTCAAATTTTAAGTTTAACTTTTAAACTGACGTTTTGTACAAAATATCAAACTAACAAGTTGTATTTTAATATTGACGCAGTTTAATAATATTTTTGCACGAGCTAACATTTGAAATAAGAAAAGTTGCTCAGAATTGCTGATATTTCCATATGGGGCAAAAGATGTTTGTCCCATGTGCACATGGGGCAAAGATGTTGGCCCATATGCATATGAGACAGAAATTCTTGCCCCATATGCATATTGTTTATTTTTGCTAATCTTGAATACCAAAATAGTTTGAAAGTTAAACTTAAAATTTGAAAAATAATGGCGCCGGACTATTTTCACATCTATACATTTTTTATAACATAATATATATCAGACAAACCTAAAAAATATCCTAATATTGTCCATATTTTCGTCAACGAAATTTGCACTATCAAAATTTTAAAACTAAGAATTTCAAATCTAGAATTTTCATCTTCTGTAATTTTCGACCTTCAACCTCAGTTTTGTATCAATTTTAATATTGACGTAGTTTAATAATATTTTTGCACGAACTAACATTTGAAATGAGAAAAATTACTCAGGATTGCTGATATTTCCATATGGGGCAAAAGATCTTTGTCCCATGTGCACATGGGGCAAAGATGTTGGCCCATATGCATATGGGACAGAAATTCTTGCCCCATATGCATATGGGGCAAAGAACTTGCACCATATGCATATGAGGCAAAATCTCTTGCCCCATATGCATATGGGGCAATTATACACATGGTCCGTAACAAATACATAGCTATTTTTGCCACGGAAAAAAGGCAAGCTTTAACAGACCTAGGCAGTTTGGAAAGCAAGTTTCCGCATCATGCTTTCCATCCACGTAGAAATCGCAGACCGGACTGCCGAATTTCGGATCTTTGCACTGCTCACATCGATGTCCGCTGACCGTGAAACTCCGCAATCCAGTATACGTAGGCAGCGGCCTGTTCCAGTTATAGTGGCAAATTCGAGATATATGAGTGTTATAGCAGCGTCGTTTCTCATCCAAACAGACTCGCTCTAAAAAATAAAATCTCATGTAGGTTCAATAGAGGGTGAGTTCTCAAAAATTGCAAAGACCCAAAGCACTGCAAGGAAGTACTGAACGCTCACGATGATACATTTTCTTGCTTATATATACATACATATACATATATATATATGCATATATATATATATATGCAAATATATATATATATATATATATATATATATATATATATGCATATATATATATATATGTATGTATGTATGTCAGCTTTTAGGCACTTCAAGGTTGACTATTAAAATCGCATCTAATTCCAGATAAATTAGCTGAATGTTAAAGCGTCAATTGAGACAGATTGTTACGACGAAAGGGTGGACGCCAGAGTTGGACATGGACACATTCACAGAGACAATTTTTTCCGACCGCAACCTCCCGCGACCGCAGTCCGCAGGCTAATTTTGTGACCGCACAAGTTATTAACGCACGAGTTATTAACCTTCAATTCTATGCAAAAAATCCACCTTTCTCACATTTTTAAGGTATTTACAGTGTTTTTTTACAGCCACATCACCGCAGTCGGTATTCCGTTTAGGGCTGATGCAGCGTAGATTTCGGTGCAGTTTCGACAGCGCAATTGAAAACTACGCAAATTGGTTTTGTTGTAGCATTTGGAGTGTTCGATAGTGGAATTCTGTGTGCAGCATGTCTGTTACTTCACTTTAGCGTTGAGGTTGCCAACCAAACAATAGCCGCAGCACACTATTAACACTGCTTGAAGCGATGGTTTCCCTCCCTCGAATATTTTAAACCTTTAATTATCTATCATCTAATCTCATGGCATTGAAAACTTTCAGAACATATTGATTGAACTGAATTGATTGAAACTTAG
>JASAND010014901.1:0-25409 GCA_030248195.1 Trissonchulus latispiculum
TTGCCAATTTCGATTGCGGGGGGGGGGGGGGGGGGGGGGGGGGGGGGGGGGGGGGGGGGGGGGGGGGGGGGGGGGGGGGGGGGGGGGGGCTCCCCCTGATTATCCTACACGTCGAACTGTATGGTTAAAAATGACCAAAACGTCAGGAACTCTACATCATAAGCAAACCTAACTTCACAACAGACATACAAATAGTTTCTACGATAAAGTTTTTTTCCCTATGATAGGATACTTACTGAAGCTCAACAACGAATGTTGCTGTTTCAGTGCTGAACTGTTGCATTGTTGTCTTCTGGTCTGACATTGGTAGCACAACCAATCGTCTGAAAGCAGAAACAAAAGAAAAACATTTATCATGTAACATTTATCATTTATGACATACAGTTTTTTGCAGACACACTGACAGTACAAATCTACAATTAACTGCCGTAAGTACGTATATATCTTAACCAAATGTGGAGTTGATTATGGCTGCAACAAACATGTTGAACGAACGGATGAGATTGTAAATTTTTTCCATTAAGCTTACACAGTAAAGATTACATATAGTCTGATTTTTTTCTGTTGAAAATTCCAATTTCATTGGCAACGGAAAATCATCTGAAGAAACGCTCGCTCTGCCGTCACCAAGCAGAGAATAGAACTTACTCTAACATAGGACAAATGATTTCTGTTTCGGACTAAAGACTTTACCTTTAGCAATCGCAGAACAATTGAATTTGTGGGTCTTCTATACACATTATTACTCTTATCCTTTACCGGAATCCCCGCCTGCCAGCTCGCGTTTACTTCACCGTTCTTGTTGTATCTACCTCCGTTGGGTAGGAACAAATTATTCCGTTTTTATTTAAGCTTTTGCAAACTGGAAACTTATGTGTTTTATATGCTTTGTTGGTCTACATAGTATGCCTGACCTGGATTAACAGAAAGAGATATTTTGTAAAGAAAGTCACCCTGTAGCCGTGGCCAGTAAAACGTGGTTGTACGGGGGGCGCGTGGTCTGTCGGGGAGGCTGAGGGGCCTACAATAAAATCGGAGGCAAAGAAAAATTTTAATAATAACAGTAGGAATGCGGGTGAATATTTCCAAAAAATGTTCGCCTGTGGCCATAACCTTGCACGAAAAAACCTCCAAATATACAAAATTCAGGCCAAACAATCTTGGAAGCGAAATGTGAGCGGCTGTCCTGAGTTATCATTTGATGGTAGCCTATATCCCGTATATCTATTTTTTAGAATCCTCAGGAACATTGAGATTTCGAAAATCAAGAAAAATCCGGGATTCCGTGTATGGTTCACGGAAAATATAAAATTTTTGATTTTTCCCCCTTTTCGTGTCGCAATCAGAAGTTTGTTTTTAAAATCGAGTAGAGCTGCTCCTGCTGGAAATTTTTTGCTCTCAGAATGTTTTCCCGTAAATGCACCCAATTTCCTGAATGTGAAGACTGCAAAATTTTGGAGTTTTGAAAATTTTCTCCAATATATGCCCACAGGATGGGTATCATTCGAAAACTCTTATCGAATGGAGCAACGCATGGCTCTAGAACATTCGAAGACGCTCGTTCTGGAATTTCCGAAAACTAGTTTTACGGGTTTTCAGAAATTTTCTTTAATGCCGATGAATTGTCAACAAAGCTCTTGATGAGCTGCGCAAAGTTTCTAATGACCCAACTCGCAGAAATGAGCCCACTTCTCGGAATTCAAGAAAAACTTCCAAGCTAGAGTGAAATCGATTACCGTAGACTCTGAAAATTTGGTGCACTTTTGGACATTGGTTCTATTAGAAGATTTGTTCAGCTCATCGCAAAGAGCTCGAATTATTTCAAATTATTGTGGGTATTCGGAAAAGTTTTTAAATCTGAAAATTCGGTTTTCGCGGAAATTCGAAAATTCAAATTCACATTTTCACGAGTTCGTTCTATTACAAAAATTTGAACAAACCGACAATATTTTGATATTTTACATCTTGTAATTATATACAAGAACCAAAAAATCTCCTTCTTCGCATGTAAAATACATATGAGTACTATCAGGCAGGTTGTACAAACACGGAAACTAGCCTGTAAAGTACATATGAGTGGCGTTGAGGTTGTAAATT
The DNA here is from genome assembly GCA_030248195.1 of Trissonchulus latispiculum. Taxonomy (NCBI): domain Eukaryota; kingdom Metazoa; phylum Nematoda; class Enoplea; order Enoplida; family Ironidae; genus Trissonchulus; species Trissonchulus latispiculum. The sequence continues at coordinate 2,098 of JASAND010014901.1, forward strand.
AAGGAAAACAAGTTGCAACGGCTTAACATATGAGCCTGTTCTACAACGAGGCTCATATTGGCAGTATGTCATAATAATTACTCGAAATTTGACCTTCATATAAATAGCACGTAAAGCTTTTCATTACAAAATTGTCACACATCTTGTCGCTAAGACATTATACTGTGCATACGCATTTAATATACGGCATGCCACTCTGCGCTCTGACTCAGAGCCATGTGGGGAAAGCATTACGCATGTGAGGAGAGTAGTGTGTCATAGTGTTCCGAGAATACAGTAGGTGTACTATAGTGCTTCCGGAATAGTAGGTGCCATGGTGTTTCGGGAAACATCAGCTTGCATATGTACTGATAAACTTGAGGTGTCGCAGTTCACTTCGTTCTGTCCATTTCTTTCAAGCCACAATGTTAACATGTTATGTCTATTCATTCGTTTTTTCTTTAATATGATGACCTGATGATCTTTAAGATGGCTGCACTGTGGGGGGGACTGACGCCCCCAGAATCCGGATCCGGAAAAGCGGAAAGGAGGGCCCCGTTGTAGAACCCAAGAACCCCACAGGGGGGGGCTCTGTAGGATATGTTAAGCCGTTGCAACTCTGTTTTCCTTAATTTACAACCTCAACGCCACTCGTCATATGCATTTTACAGGCTAGTTTCCGTGTTTGTACAACCTGCCTGAGAGTACTCATATGTATTTTACATGCGACGAAGGAGCATTTTTGGTTCTTGTTTTCCATTCTTTTACATATGTATGCGCAAAAAAGAACCAACATAATATTTCCGAACACCATGCGCAAGCAGATACTATTTTGACCACTTTTGGAAAATTTCATATTTGACCCAAAATCGCTTACGTCCCCACCCCACCCCACCACAGCACTCTACAGCCACTTTGAGCATGCAATTCTATGACAAAAGTTGCTCAGCTCACTTAGGGCTTTCATTTGGTACCAAATTTGACAACTTTGGAAAAATTTCAATTTGACCGAAAATCGCCTAAGTCCACCCAACCCCTACTCACAGCTCTCTGCAGCCATTTTGAGCAACTGCAGTTCTATGACAAAAGTTGCTCAGCTCATTTGAAGCTTTCATTTGGTACCAAATTTGACCACTTTTGAAAAATTTCAGTTTTGACCGAAAATCGCCTAAGTCCCCACCCCACCCCACCACAGCACTCTACAGCCACTTCGAGTTTGCTTCAGTCCTATGTACAAAAAGTTGCTCAGCTCGCTTAGGGTTTTCATTTCGTACCAAATTTGACCACTTTTGAAAAATTTCAGTTTTGACCCAAAATCGCCCAAGTCCCCACCCAACCCCACCACAGCACTCTACAGCCACTTTGAGCATGCAGCTCTATGACAAAAGTTGCTCAGCCCACATAGGGCTTTCATTTGGTATTTTTCAAATTTGACCACTTTTGAAAAATTTCATTTTTGACCGAAAAATCCGCCCGAAGTAACCCCCCACCCCACCCCACCGCAGCACTCTACAGCTACTTTGAGCACGCAGTTCTATGACGAAAATTGCTCGCTCGCATAGAGCTTTCATTTGGTACCAAATTTGACCACTTTTGAAAAATTTCATTTTGGACCACCTGACCCCTTACCGACTTGACCCCTCAGACGGTCAGCTGGGCCAGCTCAGCAAAATGGGTGCGTTGTACAGCAAAACCGTGGACACCGGAAATGAGCTGGGCGCACCAGAAACTCCCTATAGAAAGTTTGAAGAGCCAAGTAGAGCCTAGTATGGACCTCCAGGAAACGGTTGCCGACGCAGTCCTCGAACCGACAAAAGTGGAAACGGCCAGCAAGATGGATGAGTCGGACGGCAAAACGGACACCCGGATGAAGCTGGGCGCACCAGAAAACCCCTACAGAGAAAGTTTTGAGAGGCCAGTGAGAGCCAAAAAGTATGGGCCTCCAGGTAGCGGTTGCCGACACTGACCCTCTAGACGGCAAAGTGGAACCAGCCCAGCAACTTGGGTCAGTCGAGCAGCAAAATTGATAGCGGGCATCGATTCTCCGTCCGCAAAAACCTTTGTATGCAAGATTTCAGGCTTCAGGTCACAAAATGAAAAGCAATACCCCAGTTCAAAGTTGGACCCAAAATTCACCAAATTTGAAGCCAGTACCCAAAAATTACGCTCAGGGCCGGAAAATCATATAGCAACTGAACGACCCTGATATGTGTCCTATTCAGCCATATAGGCAGTATTGCTCCATATATAGCCCAAAGATCTGACTTGTGCGGCGCCTTTAGAGCATACTTTTTGGCCATTTTAGACTTTTGGCCGACTTAGGCCCCCCGCCAAAAATTTTTTCCGGCTCTGGGGCATAAAAACTAGCCTATCGGCTTATTTTTACTGCGCAATCCAAGAATATATATGGTTTTCATAGGCAAAAATTTTTCTATCTGTTGTTATTAAAGCTACAAAACCCCCTTACCAGACGTCAAAGCGGAGAACCGGAAAAAAACATCACTCTCGTAAGCGATTTTTGGCGCAACTTTTTAACGGAAAGTGGTACGGGGATGAAACTTGGCGAACATACTAAACTCGACACGTACAATTTTTTGTGCACATAATCTGCGCAGGATCTGCGCACAGCCTTGTTTGACACGGTCATTCGACCATTTTCACTCATATTATAGGAGTCGCTGATTGGAGGACGTTTTTAAAATCCGGTAATTTCGAAAACCCGGAATTCCGGAAATTGGGTACATTTTAATGAAAAGCTTTTAGGAGCAAAAATGCGTAGCGGGAGCAGCTCTATTCGACTGTGAAACAAAATTTTGATTGCGATAAAAATTGGGCGAAAAACTAAAAAATTTAGATTTTCCGTGAATGAAATCCGGAATTTAGGATTTTTCCGGATATTCTAAATGTCGGGTTCCTGAGGATTCTAAAAATATATACATTATATAGGCTACCATCCACTGGCGGATCCAGGATTTCGTGACGAGGGGGGCGGTAAAATGTTCCCAGCCAGTCTGGGGGGCGAAGAACTTTTTGTTTTTGCAACAAAGCGGTATTTGGATCATTAATTCTTTTTATACTGAAGAAGCGAACAAATTTTTTAAAATTCTTGACATTTTTAGGCAAAAATGGTAAGTTTCTCCGAAAAATCGGATGCATTTCAAGCTTTTTCTTCACAAATGCAATAAATATGCGGTTAAAAAGTAGAAAATTCGCGCCGAAGGCGCGAAATGTTTTGGTTTTTTGCCCTATTTCCTCTTTCTCTCCTTAATTTTTCCTACCTTCGAATAGCAACGGGGGGCGGACACCCCCCGCCCCCCCCCTGGATCCGCCCCTGCTACCATCAAATGATAACTCAGGACAGCCGCTCACATTTCGGTTCCAAGATTTTTTGGTCAGACTTTTAGTTTGCATTTGAAATTGGACTCCACAGACTTCGGTTTCAGCTGAAACTTCAGAAAAATTTTGGCTTGCCCCCGTCCGAAATTTTTTTGGCTACGCTAGTGGTTGACCATATGAAATTTCTAACCATTTCCATTTTGAAATAAATATATCAGGCCAAAACGTGAACACCCAAAATTACAGACCCACCTTTACCCAATTTCCATTTTGAAAAAATGATTGAAAAGTCACGGAACAGAATCGGGAACGTACATGTGCTTGGGGAGACCTGGACCTCCCCCCCCCCCCAGACGGATCCCTCACCCCCCCCCCGAACCCGGATTTTTCGGTTTTTTGGGCAAAAAACCAAAAACATCCGGATTTCCGGCAGCCCTCGGCCGCCGGCTCCCCCAGAACTTTCCCCCCCCCCCCCTCCTGCACATACTCTGAAGGCTCGGGGAATGCTTAGGATTCGTCGTCAGATTTTCATTTTCCTACAGACAGAGCTCTTTCTGTATACAGCAAGATAAGTCTTAGAATTATGCGCATTATAATTTCAAATACAGGTGGACGGAGGACATTAACATTCCAATTGGCCCCCAATGAAAAGTCTCCCAAAAACTGAATTCTCATTATAACCGAGAAATGCAAAAACTTGAGCAGTGATTCTCAAGTTTTCAAAATATTACTTGCAACGAACTCAGGCAATACTTACGATCCGGATTAGAAACTACCTAAATTTAGGGTCCTGCTCTCTATCCAAAATGGCAAAACCTTAAGCTCAAACATTTTTACTATAGTGCAAAATTTTGATCCCCGTATATAATTTGTCTGACTTCCCCAAGAGAATGTCAAACAAAAACTGCCTAGAAAATAAATATTTGTCATAAATAAATAAAAAAATTAAATAAATAAATATAAGTCATAAATATTTGATCAACTGTAATCTAATTTAGAATTACCATTCTGATCGGGAGGGTCTGAAATGGCCGGTTGATGGCAGCTCAAATGAAATCCTTCGTCACAGCCGGAACAGAACAACAGGTGGTCCTAAAATAACAAAAAAACAATAATAAGAAATAACAAAGGGTAAAAAAGACACCACTCTGGCAATGTGTCAAGGAAAATTATTTCCATTTTCATAAGAGAAGGTGGTTTGCCATCCTTGTACAATATATACGTATCAAATTGTAGTCCGAAATTACATACCGGACTGAAAAATGGAGAGAAAAGTGACCAACTCTATAGCAAGTCAATTTTCACAATATTTTCTGAAGAAACACCAAAATTACCCCCCCCCCTACTCCCCACATCCGAGAGCAAAATATCATAGGGGTCTCTAAAAGCCGGCCTCAGGCGCCCATAACTCTCTAAAACCCGGCCGGGCCGGAAACTATCTAAAACCCGGCCCATTATTAAAACATGAAAATTTTGGGCCGGAGAATCTCTAAAACTCGGCCTGGGCCGGAAACCCACTAAAACCCGGCCCGGACCGGAAATCCACTAAAATCCGGCCCGAATGATAATTTAATATTTTGGGCCGGATTTTCACTAAAACCCGGCCCGATTAACATTTTTAACGCTCGGGCCGGATTTTCACTAAAACCCGGCCCGATTAACATTTTTAACTTTCGGGCCGGATTTTCACTAAAACCCGGCCCGATCAACATTTTTAACTTTTGGGCCGGATTTTCATTAAAACCCGGCCCGAATTAATAGTTTTATTTCTCGGTCCGGATTTTCACTAAAACCCGGCCCGATTAACATTTTTAACTCTCGGGCCGGATTTTCACTAAAACCCGGCCCGATTAACATTTTTAACTTTTGGGCCGGATTTTCTCTAAAACCCGGCGCGGATTAACATTCTTAACTTTTGGGCCGGATTTTCACTAAAACCCGGCCCGAATTAATAGTTTTATTTCTCGGTCCGGATTTTCACTAAAACCCGGCCCGATTAACATTTTTAACTTTTGGGCCGGATTTTCACTAAAACCCGGCCAGGATTAACGTTCTTAACTTTTGGGCCGGATAACATTCTTAACTTTTGGGCCGGATTTTCACTAAAACCAGGCCCGTTTTATTTCTCGAGCCGGAAATCCACTAAAACATTTTTATCTTAATTTATCATAGGGTCGTTTCACAAAAAACTTAAACTACTTAACTTAAACGACTTAACTTAAACTACTTAAACTTCTTAAAAAGTTAGTTTCATAAATAAACGGATTAAAAACTACTTAAAATACTTGGGTGTGGGTAAAACACGGACCCGGACCCGGACCCGGACCGGTGGGTAAAACAAGGACCCGTACCCGGACCCGGACTGGTGTGAAAAAACCGGACCCAACTTGGAAACCCCGGACCGTCTGGGTGCGTAAAACCCGGACCCGGACCGGAGGGTAAAACCCGGACCTGCCCGGACCAGGACAAAATATGGAATTTAACTGCTTTCACACTTGATATATAAATTTATATATACGCCATGTGTGCGCGCGCGCGCGTGTGTGTGTTGCACTGCTGTTATTGGTGTGTGTGTAGTATATATATATATATATATATATATATATATATATATATATATATATATATATATATATATATATATATATATATATATATATATATATATATATATATATATATATATATATATATATATATATATATATATATATATATATATATATATATATATATATATATATATATATATATATATATATATATATATACTATTAATACTGCAGTAGCTAGCTGATACATACACACACGCGCGCGCGAGATATATAAATTTATATATCAAGTAGAGATTCCATATTTTGTCCAGTCCGCGCAGGTCCGGGTTTACCCTCCGGTCCGAGGTCCGGGTTTTACCCACCCACCCGGTCCGGGTTTCAAGTTTGGGTCCGGGTTTTACCCAGTCCGGGTCCGGGTCCGGGTCCGTGTTTTACCCGCCGGTCCGTCCGGGTCCGGTCCGTGTTTTACCCTCACACCCAAGTATTTTAAGTAGTTTTTAATCCGTTTATTTATGAAACGAACTTTTTAAGAAGTTTAAGTATTTTAAGTTAAGTCGTTTAAGTTAAGTAGTTTAAGTTTTTTGTGAAACGACCTTATGATAAATTAAGATAAAAATGTTTTAGTTCCGGCCGGGGGCCGGTAGTGAAAATCCAGACGAGAAATAAAAGGCCTGTTTTAGTGAAACCGGCCAAAGTTGATCCGGCCCAAAAGTTAAAAATGTTAATCTGGCCGGGTTTTAGTGAAAATCCGGACCGAGAAATTAAAAATATTAACCGGGCCGGGTTTAGTGAAAATCCGGCCCGAGGGAAGTTAAAAACCATTAATCTGGCCGGGTTTCAGTGAAAATCCGGCCCGAAAGTTAAAAATGAATGTATTGATCGGGCCGGGTTTTAATGAAAATCCGGCCCAAAAGTTAAAAATGTTGATCGGGCTGGGTTTTAGTGAAAATCCGGCCCGAGAGTTAAAAATGTTAATCGGGCCGGGTTTTAGTGAAAATCCGGACCGAGAAATAAAACTATATATTAATCTCTCTCTGTTCAGAAGTCGTCGCTAGGCATAGACTGGGGGACGGAGAAGTCCCGCCTCCCTTAGGAACTGGACCACCTTTTTGGGTTCCCTGGACAGGCATGATAGGTCAGGACCCAAACCCAGGGTTCTGGTTCTGGCCGGGACTAAGGCAGGGCATTGGATGAGAAGATGGATTAGGTCATCTGGTTTTTCCCGGCATCTTAAAAAAACTATTAATTCGGGCCGGGTTTTAATGAAAATCCGGCCCAACAGTTAAAAATGTTCGGGCCGGGTTTTAGTGAAAATCCAGCCCGAAAGTTAAAAATGTTTATCCGGGCCGGGTTTTAGTGAAAATCCGGCTCAAAAGTTAAAAATGTTAATCGGGCCGGGTTTTAGTGAAAATCCGGCCCGAGCGTTAAAAATGTTAATCGGGCCGGGTTTTAGTGGATTTCCGGTCCGGGCCGGGTTTTAGTGGGTTTCCGGCCCGGGCCGAGTTTTAGAGATTTTTCGGCCCAAAATTTTCATGTTTTAATAATGGGCCGGGTTTTAGATAGTTATGGGCCCGGCCTCAGGCCGGGCCGGGCCGGCTTTTAGAGACCCCTATGATATTTTGCTCTCGTATGTGGGGAGTAGGGGGGTAATTTTGGTGTTTCTTCAGAAAATATTTTGAAAATTGACTTGCTATAAAGTTGGTCACTTTTCTCTCCATTTTTCAGTCCGGTTCCGGTATGTAATTTCGGACTACAATTTGATACGTATATATTGTACAAGGATGGCAAACCACCTTCTCTTATGAAAATGGAAATAATTTTCCTTGACACATTGCCAGAGTGGTATCTTTTTTACCCTTTGTTATTTCTTATTATTGTTTTTTGTTATTTTAGGACCACCTGTTGTTCTGTTCCGGCTGTGACGAAGGATTTCATTTGAGCTGCCATCAACCGGCCATTTCAGACCCTCCCGATCAGAATGGTAATTCTAAATTAGATTACAGTTAGTCAAATATTTATGACTTATATTTATTTATTTATTTAATTTTTTTATTTATTTATTTATGACAAATATTTATTTTCTAGGCAGTTTTTGTTTGACATTCTCTTGGGGAAGTCAGACAAATTATACAAGGGGATCAAAATTTTGCACTATATATAGTAAAAATGTTTGAGCTTAAGGTTTTGCCATTTTGGATAGAGCAGGACCCTAAATTTAGGTGGTTTCCAATCCGGATCGTAAGCATTGCCTGCTGAGTTCGTTGTACAGTAATATTTTGAAAAACAAGAGAATCACTGCTCAAGTTTTTGCATTTCTCGGTTATAATGAGAATTCAGTTTTTGGGAGACTTTTCATTGGGGGCCAATTGGAATGTTAATGTCCTCCGTCCACCTGTATTTGAAATTATAATGCGCATAATTCTAAGACTATCTGCTGTATACAGAAAGTGCTCTGTCTGTGGAAAAATGAAAATCTGACGACGAATCCTAAGCATTCCCGATCAGACATGTGCGGATAGAGAGATTCGGAGGGAAAGTTCTGGGAGGAGCCGGCGGCCGAGTTGCCTGAAATCCGGATGTTTTTGGTTTTTTGTCCAAAAACCGAAAAATCCGGGTTCTGGGGAGTGAGGATCCGTCTGAGGGGGGAGGTCCTGGTCTCCCAAGCATGTACGTTCCCGATTCTGTTCCGTGACTTTTCAATCGTTTTTTTCAAAATGAGAAATTGGGTAAAGGTGGGTCTGTAATTTTGGGTGTTCACGTTTTGGCCTGATATACCTATTTCAAAAATGGAAATGGTTAGAAATTTCAGATAGTCAACCACTAGCGTAGCCAAAAAAATTTCGGACGAAAGTGTTTCAGCAAAATTTTTCGGAAGTTTCAGCTGAAAACCGAAGTCTGTGTAGTCCAATTTCAAATGCAACCTAAAGTCTGACCAAAAAATCTTGGAACCGAAATGTGAGCGGCTGTCCGGAGTTATCATTTGATGGTAGCAAAGGCGGATCCGGGGGGGGCGGGGGGGTGTCCGCCCCCCGTTGCTATTCGAAGGTAGGAAAAATTAGTTAGTGAGAAAAGAGGAAATAGGGCAAACCAAACCATTTCGCGCCTTCGGCGTGAATTTTCTACTTTTTTAACCGCATATTTGTTTGCATTTGTGAAGAAAAGCTTGAAATGCATCCGATTTTCGGAGGAAACTGACCTTTTTGCCTAAAAATGTCAAGAATTTCAAAAATTTGTTCGCTTCTTCAGTATAAAAAGAATTCATGATCCAAATACCGCTTTTGTTGCAAAAACAAAAAGTTCTTCGCCCCCCCAGACTGGCTGGGAACATTTTACCGCCCCTAGTCACGAAAACCTGGATCCGCCAGTGGATGGTATCCCTATACTAATGTCTATATTTTTAGAATCCTCAGGAACCCGACATTTAGAATATCCGAAAAACATCCTAAATTCGATTTCATTCACGAAAAATCGAGATTTTTTTGAAAGTTTTTCGCCCAATTTTTATCGCAATCAAAATTTTGTTTCACAGTCGAATAGAGCTGCTCCCGCTACGCATTTTGCTCCTAAAAAAGCTTTTCATTAAAATGTACCTCCAATTTCCCGGAATTCCGGGTTTTCGAAATTACCGGATTTTAAAAACGTCCTCCAATCAGCGACTCCTATAATATGAGTGAAAATGGTCGAATGACCGTGTCAAACAAGGCTGTGCGCAGATCCTGCACAGATATGTGCACAAAAAATTGTACGTGTCGAGTTTAGTATATTGCCAAGTTTCATCCCCGTACCACTTTCCGTTAAAAAGTTGCGCCAAAAATCGCTTACGAGAGTGATGTTTTTTCCGGTTCTCCGCTTTGACGTCTGGTAAGGGGGTTTTGTAGCTTTAATAACAACAGATAGAAAAATTTTTGCCTATGAAAACCATATATATTCTTGGAGTACGCAACAAAAATAAGCCGATAGGCTAGTTTTTATGCCTCCCAGAGCCGGAAAAAATTTTTGGCGGGGGGCCTAAGTCGGCCAAAAGTCTAAAATGGCCAAAAAGTATGCTTCCAAGGCGCCGTAATAAGTCAGTCTGGGCTATATATGGAGCAATACTGCCTATATGGCTGAATAGGACACATATCAGGGTCGTTCAGTTGCTATATGATTTTCCGGCCCTGAGCGTAATTTTTGGGTACTGGCCTGCCAAATTTGGTGAATTTTGGGTCCAACTTTGAACTTAGTTTTTTCGCTTATTTTGCGACCTGGAAGCCTGAAATCTTGCATACAAAGGTTTTTGCGGACGGAGAATCGATGCCCGCTATCAATTTTGCTGCTCGACTGACCCAAGTTGCTGGGCTGGTTCCACTTTGCCGTCTAGAGGGTCATGTCGGCAACCGCTACCTGGAGGCCCATACTGGGCTCTACTTGGCCTCTCAAAACTTTCTCTGTAGGGGTTTTCTGGTGCGCCCAGCTCATATCCGGTGTCCGTTTTGCCGTCCGACTCATCCATCTTGCTGGGCTGTTTCCACTTTGTCGTCTGGAGGGTCATGTCGGCAACCGTTTCCTGGAGGTCCATACTAGGCTCTACTTGGCCTCTCAAAACTTTCTCTATAGGGGTTTTCTGGTGCGCCCAGCTCATTTCCGGTGTCCGTTTTGCTGTACAACGCACCCATTTTGCTGGGCTGGCTCCACTTGACCGTCTGAGGGGTCAGGTCGGTAAGGGGTCAGGTGGTCCAAAATGAAATTTTTCAAAAGTGGTCAAATTTGGTACCAAGTGAAAGCCCTGAGCGAGCTGAGCAACTTTTGTCATAGAACTGCATGCTCAAAGTGGCTGTAGAGTGCTGTGGTGGGGTGGGGTGGGGTGGTTACTTAGGCGATTTTCGGTCAAAAATGAAATTTTTCAAAAGTGGTCAAATTTGGTACCAAATGAAAGCCCTAAGTGGGCTGAGCAACTTTTGTCATAGAGTTGCATGCTCAAAGTGGCTGTAGAGTGCTGCGGTGGGGTGGGGTGGGGACTTAGGCGATTTTCGGTCAAAACTGAAATTTTTCAAAAGTGGTCAAATTTGGTACGAAATGAAAGCCCTAAGTGAGCCGAGTACTTTTGTCATAGAATTGCATGCACAAAGTGGCTGTAGAGTGCTGTGGTGGGGTGGGGTGGGGACTTAGGCGATTTTCGGTCAAAACTGAAATTTTTCAAAAGTGGTCAAATTTGGTACGAAATGAAAGCCCTAAATGAGCTGAGCAACTTTTGTCATAGAATTGCATGCTCAAAGTGGCTGTAGAGTGCTGCGGTGGGGTGGGGTGGGGTGGGGACTTAGGCGATTTTCGATCAAAAATGAAATTTTTCAAAAGTGGTAAAATTTGGTACCAAATGAAAGCCCTAAGTGAGCTGAGCAACTTTTGTCATAGAATTGCATGCTCAAAGTGGCTGTAGAGTGCTGTGGTGGGGTGGGGTGGGGACGTAAGCGATTTTGGGTCAAATATGAAATTTTCCAAAAGTGGTCAAAATAGTATCTGCTTGCGCATGGTGTTCGGAAATATATTATGTTGGTTCTTTTTTGCGCATACATATGTAAAAGAATGGAAAACAAGAACCAAAAATGCTCCTTCGTCGCATGTAAAATACATATGAGTACTCTCAGGCAGGTTGTACAAACACGGAAACTAGCCTGTAAAATGCATATGAGTGGCGTTGAGGTTGTAAATTACGTAAGGAAAACAAGTTGCAACGGCTTAACATATGAGCCTGTCCTACAACGAGGCTCATATTGGCGTCACAGTGCAGCCAGACTTGTGAGGAGGGGAAGTTCTTTTGGGGTTTGTGAAGGGCGGCCGAAGCCCGCCGAAAAACCGGATTTTTCCGGTTTTTTACCGGAAAAATCCGGATTCTGGGGGGGTGAGCTCAGGTCTGGGGGGGGGGGTGTAAACCCCCCCCCCCCAAAAGCACACGTATGAGTGCAGACATCTTAAAGATCATCAGGTCATCATATTAAAGAAAAAACGAATGAACAGACATAATATGTTAATATTGTGGCTTGAAAGAAATGGACAGAACGAAGTGAACTGCGACACCTCAAGTTTAACTGTACATATGCAAGCTGATGTTTCCCGAAACACCATGGCACCTACTATTTCCGGAAGCACTATAGTACACCTACTGTATTCTCGGAACACTATGACACACTACTCTCACATACGTAATGCTTTCCCCACATGGCTCTGAGTCAGAGCTCAGAGTGGCATGCCGTATATATAATGCGTATGCACAGTATAATGTCTTAGCGACAAGATGTGTGAAGGACAATTTTGTAAGCTTTACGTGCTATTTATATGAAGGTCAAATTTCGACAAATTATATTATGACATACGCCAATATGAGCCTCGTTGTAGGACAGGCTCATATGTTAAGCCGTTGCAACTTGTTTTCCTTAATTTACAACCTCAACGCCACTCATATGCATTTTACAGGCTAGTTTCCGTGTTTGTACAACCTGCCTGAGAGTACTCATATGTATTTTACATGCGACGAAGGAGCATTTTTGGTTCTTGTATATACCCACAAGATGGGTATCATTCAAAAGCTATTATCGGGCTGAACAACTTTTGTAATAGAACGAACTCGTGAAAATGCACTCAATTCCCGGAATTCGCGAAAACCGGATTTTCAGGATTTAAAAACTTTTCTCCAATACCCACAATATGGGTGTCATTCGAAAGCTCTTGATGAGCTGAACAAATCTTCTAATAGAACCAATGTCCAAAAGTGCACCAAATTTCGGGGATTCACAAATTCCGGATTTCACTCTAGCTTGGAAGTTTTTCTTGAATTCCGAGAAGTGGGCTCATTTCTGCGAGTTGGGTCTATTAGAAACTTTGCGCAGCTCATCAAGAGCTTTCGAGTGATACCCATATTCAGGGGTATTGAAGAAAATTTCTAAAACCCGTAAAATCCGGTTTTCGGAAATTCCGGGAATTGAGTGCATTTTCAAGAGTTCGTTCTATTACAAAAGTTGTTCAGCCCGATAAGAGCTTTCGAATGATACCCATCCTGTGGGTATATATTGGAGAAAATTTTCAAAATTCGGAAATTTTGAAATTCTCGTATTCCAGAAATTGGGTGCATTTACGTGAAAACATTCTGAGAGCAAAAATTTGTAGCAGGAGCAGCTCTATTCGATTTTAAAAACAAACTTCTGATTGCGATAACATTTGGGCGAAAAACTAAAAATTTTATATTTTCCGTGAATGATACACGGAATTCCGGATTTTTCTGGATTTTCGAAATCTCAAGTTCCTGAGGATTCTAAAAAATATATATACATTATATAGGCTACCATCAAATGATAACTCAGGACAGCCGCTCACATTTCGCTTCCAAGATTGTTTGGTCAGACTTTAGTATTTTGAGGTTTTTTCGTGTAAAATTAGCGCCGCAGGCGAACATTTTTTGGAAATATTCACCCGCATTCCTACTGTTATTATTAAAATTTTTCTTTGCCTCCGATTTCGGGGGGGGCAGGCCCCCCTCGCCCCCCCCCTGACTACGCGCCTGTGGTCAACGATGTTTTACTGGCCACGGCTACAGGGTGACTTTCTTTACAAAATATCTCTTTCTGTTAATCCAGCTCAGGCATACTATGTAGACCAACAAAGCATATAAAACACATAAGTTTCAGTTTGTGAAAGCTTAACAAAAAACGGAATAATTTGTTCCTACCCAACGGAGGTAGATACAACAAGAACATGAAGTAAACGCGAGCTGGCAGGCGGATCCGTACAGGATACAAGGCACTGGTCGCTAGAAAATCGACAAAAACACCTGTTCTGCGATTGCTAAAGGCAAAGTCTTAGTCCGAAACAGAAATCATTTGTCCTATGTTAGAGTAAGCCCTATTCCCTGCTTGGTGACGGCAGAGCGAGCGTTTTCCATTGATTTTCCGCTGCCAATGAAATTGGAATTTTCAACAGAAAAAAATCAGACTATATGTAATCTTTACTGTGTAAGCTTTTGCTCAAAATTGCCAAACTCATCCGTTCGTTCATTACGTCATAAAAACACAATCAACTCCACATTTGGTTAAGATATATACGTACTTACGTGTTGATTGTAGATTTGTACTGTCAGTGTGTCTGCAAAAACTGTATGTCATAAATGATAAATGTTACATGATAAATGCTTTCTTAAGTTTCGCTTTCAGACGATTGGTTGTGCTACCAATGTCAGACCAGAAGACAACAATGCAACAGTTCAGCACTGAAACAGCAACATTCGTTGTTGAGCTTCAGTAAGTATCCTATCATAGGGGGAAAAACTACTTTATCGTAGAAAATATTTGTATTTCTGTTTTGAAGTTAGTTGTGCTTTTGCTGTAGAGTTCCTGACGTTTTGGACATTTTTAACGTTACAGTTCGACGTAGGATAACTGTGGGGGCTGGGTGGGATGTAATCAGGGTATTTCTTAGGGATTTTTTTTCGGGGGGGGGGGGGGGGGCCCCCCCGGGCCCGGGGGGGGAAGAAATTTTCGGGGGGGGGGGCTTCCCGGGGGCCCCCCGGGCCCGGGGGGGGGGGGAAGAAATTTTCGGGGGGGGGGAAGATGTTTTGCAAAAATGAGCCAAAAAATGGTATTTTTGGCTTATTTTGCATGGTGAAACGCAAAAAGTTCTCAAACATGCCAGGATATAAGCTAAAAATAGCTATTTTTACGAAAAAATCTCCGGCGAAGCCGGAAAATTTTTGAAAATTGGAATATTTTTGGCAAAATTTGGGCCTCCAAAAAATCCCGGGGGGGGGAAGCAAAAATCCCGGGAGGGGGCGATTTGGGGGGGGGAAGGCATTTTCGGGGGGAGAAAGGTCAATTTCGGGGATTTCCCCCTGTAAAAAATACCCTGGTAATCAACCCTGTTTGAAATTAGCGTTACACCTAACTATTGCCTTAGGCCGTTAATTGGTTGCTGTGTTTTTGGCTAATCTTAGTAAAACCTAGGACGGTTTGGTGATGTTAGGGTAGATTAGTTTAAATGTCAGAAGTTTGTTCAAGATTGCTGTTAGTGTTATCAAATGTATACTGCACTGGCAGACCAGAGATGCGGTCCTCAGGGGGGTTGGGGGAAGGACAATTTTTCATTTGGCTTGGATGTAGGCAAAGACGCCTCACAGAAGCTGAAGACGTTGTCTTGATTTTGCAGACAAATTTTTTGATTATTATACAATTTGCTTATTTTTGAAATTAATTTTTGAAACTAATATATACAATCTGCTTATTTTTGAACTAAAAATTACCTTTTTCGGAGAATATTATAAAAATGGTGCTATCTTTAGCGTATTTTTTGAAAAATCTTGACACGGTGAACCATTGTGACTTCTTTCCCCTCCTAAAAGCTCCTAAAATAACTAACGCTGTCACTATTAGGTCCAGCTTTTATTATACGATTCGATTCCTGAGGTAAGTTTACACACTCACCCAGTTAGAGGGTTGCGTTTTGAAGGTGCTGAAGCTATGTAATTCATACGTAGTCTCACTCTCATCACACCGAAGGTGCAAGTCTTGCGACAAATGTTTTACTGAAACGTTAGCTGAAACACTGTATATTAAACCTTCGAGTGGAACTGTTAAACTTGTTTTTGAATTGCTGTAACACTTTTCTGTGTTGTTCTTGGGTTTTTTGAGTTTGTGTTGCATAATACATCGTTGTTGAAGTCTTAGAATTAATTTCTTAACATAAAAGTAAGGGTACGGATTAATGCGATACCCACTTGAAAGTTGTCTTGCATTTAACTATTGAAAAATTAACGTTAGCAACTTGACAAACTTTTTTGAGATATTGCAAAAAAGTGTTCAATTTGCAGAAAAAATTTTGCCCAATTTGCGTGAAAAATTGTTTTAGGTTTAGCTGAAACGTTTCGGCGGAGTAGTAAGTTGCTGTAATATTTTAAGTGAAGATCCTAATTTTTCCAGCCTTTTTTGTTTACTCTTTTATCTTACCGTTGACCCTCACTGCGGTAGGACATGTAAGGAATGGGGATTGGATCCCGCTTCTCTCATGTTAACCTATGACCAGGCCCGCACCCAGGATTTTGAAAAGGGGGGGGGGTCCAAGGTAAAACGCAACGGGGGGTCTGGGGGGCGGAGCCCCCCAAAAGTTGAAGACTTTTTGCCCAAAATCAGTACATTGGACGTTTATTTCCTGCAAAAAGTGAATTATCGCGGCGAAGGCGCGAAAAGTTTTTAAAAATAGCAGTTTTTGCCATAAAAATAGCCAAAATTTTCCATTTTGTCATCCCAAATGTGTCTAGACCCCTTGAACCCCCTCCCTCCCCCCGGTGCGGCCTTGCCCATGACTGCTGCGGAAATTTTGCCACGAAATCCGGGCTTATTTTTAGACCAAAATTTACGGGGGACTTTATGGGGGCCCCTCCCCTTCACTGGGAGTGGCTCACCCAAAATGGGGAGCACATTTTTATTCATATATATTTAAACATTTTTTAGAATTGTTATGAGTTTTTATCTAAAAACTGCCAAAAGCTCGCTAAAAATGACTAGTTTTTGGTGGTTTTAGGCTACAATAGTGAAAATATGGTTAAGACATGTTGTTATGGGGAAAGGGCTGACGGAGGCTTTTCCTGGCTTATTTTTACTGGGGTTGGCTCCCACTCGGCAACCTCCTCCCACCATTCAAGGTCCTCCCCATAAATTTTTACCTCCTCCCATAACCCAAAAGTTGTCAAATTTCACCATTTTTACCCTACATTTCAAAACTTTTTTGGTTTCGCCGGAATTTTAAGAAAATTTTCTATAACGTAAATATTCGCAAAATTTTTTCAAAAATATGCCCACCCCCCATTTTTGGGGAGCCCCCCCGTCGATGGGTGGCAACTTTGATCCCCACATATCGCCCACCCCCATATAAATCCCCCCCCCCCAGTAACGTACGCCAGGACTCCTGGCGACATTGATCGAGTTTACGTCTCTCTCATATTATTTACATGACTTTCTTTTTTCTTTCATATTGTTTTTATGACAAGGTAGTTTTCTGGGGGCAAGATTTTGCGCACACCTATATTTAGGATGGTGATCATCATTTTGTAAAGTCTCGGTCTGATCTGATGTTTAGGAATAACCCGCTTTTAACTTTAGTATCTAATTATTAATTAATTGTGTTAATTGATTAAACTAATTTTACTTCTTTAAACTATATAATTAATTAAGCGCTTGAGTATATTATATATGGCCCTTTGTTGTGAGTAGTTTATCCAACATCCTTACAATTTCCGTATATATATACCCGTTGCTTTGGAACTGTATATAAGCATGCAGAAAAACAGTACAGTATATATGTGTCATATACACTATTTCTGTAGCTATGTAGATCTAACAGTTCTTTCCTAGTGAGCTTAGTGGCTTTAGAGTACAGCTTTTGTTCATTTGGCTTTCCTGTGGAGATATGCAGAGCAGATAACAAAATAGGGACTAAGGGGGGGGGAAGAGTAGCTCATGTTTCAGTGTATTACACTTCCTCATTGAGTGAACTTCCATTGGCACATAGAGTTGTGTACTGAGCTGGCTGCTTCCCACCACCGCCACTATTGTAGGCTACAGTAACCGTGCTGCCAGTAGCCCCGCTACGGTGCTGCCGAATGGCAGCAATCGGGCTGGCCGACCGGCCCGCCAGCTCGTCCTCGTCCTGGTCGTAGCCGATGTAGGGCCGTCGACTGTAGTACTGGCACTGGGCTGTGGGGGGCAGGTCGCTCAGTAGGTCACTTTCCTCATTTGGACAGAGGGATATTTCGCCACCACAGCTAGGGTTCATTTTGTCCACCAACACCGTCCCCGTCTGTGGTGCCCGGTGTTGACGCCCGCCTTCGGCGCCGTCTTCCTGGGGACTCTGGCGAATCAGTCGGGCCTTTCTGAGCGTCAGTCGCAGCTGGTTACCCGCTCCCCCTCCCCCAACTGGGGAGGAGGTTTTTCGACACCGGCTGCGACTGACACTCAGAGCCCAGCTGAGGCGCCTGTGCAACACCTGGGACTGAGTGTGAGTCTGGGTGAGGGAGGACCGCTCGCCCCCCTGCCCGTGTCGAACCCCCAGATTGTTTCGGGTTCGCCGGGAGTAGTGGCTCTGTCCTCGGGACAGGGTTCGTTCCAGCACTTTCCGGAATTCCGGAATGCGGATGGCGTAGATGAACGGATTCGTCAGGAATTTGATGATGATGAGACAGTTGGTCCAAACCGTCAGTCCGAATAGTATTGACGGATTTTTGGGCCACAGTCGCTCATAGAAGGCTTTGGAGGTGAGAATGAACATGAGACTGGAGGGGACCCAGGCGACCAGGAAACTGCCCAGAATGTAGAGTGTGGTCTGCATGGCGCGCCGTTTCCGGGCCAGTGAGATCAGGCGTCGCCTTTCGGACCGGTTACTGTCGTGGCACAGTGTCTGAAATATATACGGCAGAAAGTTGTACAGTAATAGGATAACTCCAACCTACTGTAGGTTATAGGATGCCGGTGCTTATCTCCGGATTCTCAGCTCGAAACCAGGAGTGACAACTCAAATGTTGACTACATCTGTGGAAGGGGGTCCACTGTACTGTACTGTTCTGTATATGTATATGTGGTAGCAAAACTGCACTTGTTGTCAAATGTGCACATGTCCCAGTCATTTTGGATAAAATGCACTTTCTCCAGCTGAAGGTTAGACAAACTGTTCTAGAAAGCGCGCATGTCAAGTTTTGCCAATTTTCACTGGTAAAACTGCACTTGTGAGCGTCTCAGTCAGTTTTTCCAACTTACCGTTGACAAAACTCAGGAACGTCTGAAACAACGTTGATTGATGAAACCTTCCCTTTTAATGTTGCACAAAAATAGGGGTCACGGTTTGATATCATCTTCAAACGTTTGATAAATTTGACCACTGTTATTTAATTTCAATTTGTTATTTCTTCATCTTTTGCCCTTTCTCGATATATTTCCCCCTTCATATTCAATTTTAAACATTTTAAGTTATTGCGGAATCTGTAATAGTGCAATTTCTCCATACAAGATCCACTAAATGGCTTAATGTCCTAAAGGTTTCAGAAAATAAATAAATTTTAAAGATTGTAAATAATAAAGTAAATAGAGCAGTAAAATATACAATAAATAATAAGATATTGTATGTTCGCGGTTGCTCAAAAAATACTTGTTTGCTAACTTATCTGAAACCTTTAGGACATTAAGCCATTCAGTGGATTTTGTCTGGAGAAATTGCACTATTACAGATTCCGCAATAACTTCAACTGTTTAAAATTGAATATGAAGGTGAAACTAAATCGAGGGCAAAAGATGAAGAAATAACAAATTGAAATTAAATAACAGTAGTCAAATTTATCAAACGTTTGAAGATGATATCAAACCGTGACCCCTATTTTTGTGCAACATTAAAAGGGAAGGTTTCATCAATCAACGTTGTTTCAGACGTTCCTGAGTTTTGTCAACGGTAAGTTGGAAAAACTGACTGAGACGCTCACAAGTGCAGTTTTGCCAGTGAAAATTGGCAAAACTTGACAAAAGGCGGTTGTCCTAAATGTGGTGTGCAACTAGGAGTGAAACAGCAGTACGTACTTTGTTTTAATGGTAAGATTGAATATATACATATAAGAGGTTAAAACTACTGTAATTTTGAACACCATTTAGTGAGTCGGGAGAGAGTTCAGGGGCAGCACTACAAGAGTGGAGGGAGTTAGGTAGGTCAAAAATGGATGGAAAATAGAAATCAAAAACCCCAGAGAAGCTAGGATCCTTCCCCCCCCCCCCCCTTAAGAAAATCTCTGTGCTTATTTAACAAAGAGTTTTACCTATCAGTTAAGATGTTAAGACTCATCATTAATACTGAGATTAATTTTTTGTCATAATTAATCATTAATCAGTTGCGATGTTGAGATTAATTGTATCAAGAGTACATAGTGACTAAGAATGTGGCAAGCGTCACACTCTTAGTTATTAGGCTTGGGGACATGATCTGCACGATAAAGACTGCCCCTCCCTCAAAATCAATACCCACGTAGTACAAATTTGTGTACGCTTACTCGCTTGTTTCTGTGTTCTTTGTGTACGCTTACTCGCTTGTTTCTGTGTTCAAGCTCGAAAGTGGCCAGCGGCTGCTGTTACAAAGTTTTTGGCTTCAACACATAAACAGACAATCTTGTGGGGTGGGGGTCAGCCGTTATCGTGCAGATCATGTCTTCTGCCTAATAACTAAGAGTGTGTGTAAGTATTATGTACTTTTGTGTAAGCGTTAAGATTCATTGATTCGTCATAATTTAGTTTATTAATTAATAATTAATCATTGATTATAATTAATGATTAATTAATGTTAATGGGCTCACCGCACGTTCCAGTTTTGTCAGTGTACAGATCATTTTGACGTAGAGGAATGCCATAATCTGTACTGGGAACAGCAGTAGGGCAATAAAGGTCAGCCGAAATTCGGTATCTTTGGTAAAGTCCAGGGGACAGTTTAGGTGAACGGCCCTAAAGCCGCTGTCCGGGACACTGAAAAAGTAGACCGTAAAGCCGACAGGGGGCAGAAGCCAGGACAGGGCTGTTAGCAAGTTTAGCACAGAGTAGCCGAGGCAAGTTTGCTGTTTATGGGGCTGGGCTATGGCAATGTAGTGGTTGACGGCCAACATCAGCAGATAGGCCACAGAGGTTAGGATAGAGCCAAGTCGGAAGATTTCCTGTGTCAGTATGACGCAGGGGTAGCGCGGCAGACGCACGTTTAGTCCGATGGTCAGATAGCTGTTCAGAAAGAGGCTTAGGGCTATGAGCCAAGCGCTCCAGCAATCCGCCCCGGCCAGGCCCATGGTCAGTCGGACCGTAACGGACAGTGGCCGGCGGACGCAACAGAGGCCCAGGCCCAGGATGTAGGCGTTGGCCAGGAACGCGCTGACCGCCAAGGCGATCAGGCAGCCGGCCAGCACCCGGTACCGGTAGAGCTGTGCCTGGAACAGGAAGAGGAAGAAGAAGAAGTTGTCGTTGAAACGTTTGAAATGTGTCACTGTGGAATTGGAATTTTTAGCTGTGATTCTATGTGCTTCTGTTAACTAAATCTACGGTCAAGCTGAATTACCTCCACTTTTGGGTGATCAAAAACGACAATTTGGGAATTTTTGGCTAATCGCCAAACTTCAACAATTAATTGAAACTATTTGAAGGCATACATAATTCAAAATTCTAATTTCACAGTGATACAGTATATAGGTGTGGTGTAAACGGATACCAAATGTGGCTGTCTGTATCCTACATCTCCTTCAAGAGTTTTTGCCGCAGAACTATAATCGACGTTTTTTTCATTTTCCTATGTTTAACACTTGCAGACTTTTTCCTGTCGGCGACGCCCTTAAGCTCTTAACCTGGGCTTGTCCCATCCTGACGAGGGTTGGATGAGACTGAAATTTCAGCGAGACCGAGACAGAGACTGGCCAATTCTCTGCCTGCTGGAGACTCCCAACACTGACCCTGACACAAGAATTTAGCAGAAGCAGAGGATCATGACTTTAGCCGGGCTTCGACGATGATAACATCAACCCTAAGACTGTGTCCAGGCATAAAAATAAGTTGGATGCATGTTGACATATTTATATATTAACATGGGATCTGCTACCCCAAAATTAGCAAATAATTGCGAAGTTTTTTTCGTTTTTTTGGCCAAAAGTTATATAATAAAAATGAAGACTGTTTAGTGTTTTAAGAATTAGTTAGTGCTCACCTTTATCCAGGGATCAGGCCCCGTTCTATTCTGATAGTACCAATTAGGATTGAATCCCAAGGAATAGTTTCCTGTCGTTAGACTGCTGTTGCGCAGCTGCGCTGCTGAGATTACTTGATTAATTATCACTAGTAGTGTTGACAGCATCGGTATCAGAAGCATTGCCTCTTTGACTTAAGTCATAAATAGAATTGTTGAAAACCAGCTAGTGTATAGCAAAATAAATTAAACATAAGTTTGCAGTATCTCACATTGTCTTGTCCCAAATTGCTCCAGGTTTCGGGTGCAATCTGCAAAAAGAAATTGAACAAATGCACAATTAGATTAATTAATTACGCAATTAATTATATACTTTCCTACCTAATAGAAGATTGCGTAATCTAGATGTGTGTGTGTTTAATTTTGCCGTTCTACTTTAGTTATCCTCGTCAGAAAGTTATTGGTTAAGAGATATATAATGCTGGAAAAGGAGGTATATTTTTATCGCTTCACTGATGTACCGAAGGTCTGAAAAAATTTGTATCACTCGTAGGAATCGAACCCACAACCTTTGGTGTCGTACGCCGAAGCTCTATATGCCAATCGAGCCGCTCCAGCATAAATAAAAAAGCTAATATAATGTTAGGAAATAGGCTTGTACTTTACATCATGTTTATCCCTTGAAAGGTTTACACTAACTCTAATTAACGTAATTAACAAAACAATTAAACTCGTGATTGCTGATTACTGATTTAATTCCATGTCCTCTCTGTATTACAGTTTTGTGTGTTTACAACCGAAACACCGTATTTACTGAAATCGGCCAATATACTTACTGAATACAGAAATTACCACGACATCAAAACTCTGCTGGATTTATCCCACAAACAAGAGCCCTTCCAGAATGATTTGTTCACAAAAACAACGTGTTGGCAGATGATATGAGTGGTGAAAGTTTCTGCACCATATAACTATAGAAATTAGAGTACACGTCATTTTGTCTGTAAGTAGCCTAAAGGAGGATACTGATAATGATAGAAAATTGCTCTCCAATTTCATGAAATACCATACGTAGAGTCTTCCTAAACTCTTCCCGTCCCGTCCCGTCCGCCCTGACTTTTCCTCTCCCTTTTTTCCTATTTTCATATTCGTGTCCACAATTTTTCCCCCAAAGAAAATGGTCCTCCTTTTTTCTATTCCATTCTGCAATCTGTGGCCTACAAAATGATTTTGGACTTCAAGGGGGGCTAATTTGGCGGAATCATGAAATAAATTTTACGCATAAACAAGTTATGTCCTGTGGAAAAAACAAAATGGTTTCGGGTTCCAGTCTTTCTTTCTTATTGCCCCCTCCCCCGTGTTGAAAATTTTAAAACTTAACCAATCGAGCAAAAGTTTGGTCTGGGTATCTATGTTGTGGACCGTGCTGAGTTTAAATATCACAAATTTTTTAATTTTCCGAATTCCTGTGTTTTTTGATCCGAAAGAGGGAAGCCAAGCCGAATTTTTTATCTTCGATTTTGCTGAAAAGTTGCAGTTATGGGATTTTCTAGGTCGCAGTATACGAATCTGAAGTCAGTTTCTAGAATCAGCTTTAAGTTAGCTCAGAATATATAGGCTTACACATAAGCTTCTTAAGCTAACAACGTTTAGCTTACACTGGGCTAACTAATCGCTGAATCTAAAAACGAAATTCAGATCGATGTTACGGCTGGGGCTATATATATATATATATATATA
>JASAND010014902.1:0-13130 GCA_030248195.1 Trissonchulus latispiculum
TGGGCCTTTTCATAAAATGATTAAACGGATTAACTTAAACGGAATAACTTAAATGGATTAAATGGATTTAAAAGACGTATTCATAAAATCACGGATTAAACTACTTAAACGGATTAAACTTTGCCACGACTTAAACGGATTAACTTAAGTGGATTAAATTAAGTCATTTAAGTCGTTTAATCCTTATTTTATGAATACGCTTTTAATCCGTTTAAGTTAATCCATTTAATCCGCCAGTTTAATCCTGATTTTGTGAATACAAATGAAACTCACAGATTTCAAAAAGTATCTATTCCATTAATATCTATTTCGCTGATTGATGCTACAGCTGTAAATTTGAAGCATATTACTTCAGTTAATGAGTGACAAAGTCTTACTTCAAACTATAGCTAACATCTACAATAAGTATCGTTCATTGCGCATATCAAACTTTGTAGCGTTTTTACAACGATGAGTTTCTGGTTTGGTTTTTCAAAGCCCTTGCTTGAGAATTAACTGTTCATTAGACTAGTAACAATAGATTGCTACTTTGAGATTATTAGTACATTGCGTACATAGATTAATTCTGCACCATAACAACATTGAAATGTTGTAATCTCGTAAAAGCACACCCAAGAATGGTGGGGTTCCTTTTGGTTGATTCTTGACCATTACAAATTCTGCTGAGTTCACATACTTTGTACTCCCCCCATGGAAGTTCTCAAAACTGCTCCTACATTCTGTTTAACCATTCAAAGGTGACTCCGACGTGTTATATATTATAATTATTGGAAAATGAAAAAGTTACGCTAAAAATGTGTCTAAAAGTTTAAGCTTTAAGTTTGAATTTTTGGTGAATCTTTAAGTTTATAACTTGCGAAAACAGAAGCACGTAACTATATTTCCAAAACGGGCGGTTCTGTTCTGAATTATCAGCAAATGTTACAGAAATGGCTTCTAGCGATGCATGCACTCTCCAGTAAGAAAAGTCTTTTCGGTTTTAGTCTTTTTTGCGAACTTTTTCACAAAAAATCACAAACAAGTTTCTGTAAAAAGATGCATATTGGCTGTTACAGTAAAACTAACGCCAAATTCGAGCTCTCCGACCTCTATAACCGGAGTGCACATCTTTTTGGGTACAGTACCTCAGCCCCTTCTGACCGATTGACCGGCTGTTAGCCATGACCCCAACCCTCCGTAAAAAGGAGTGGTCAGGACCACATAGTGAGCTAAAGCTACATAGAAACTAATGCAACATTTGAATTCTACGTCCTGAAAAACCTAGCTAGGCACGTTTTTAGGCTTCCAGGCCTTGAAATACACCTTTTGACCTGTTATGTGGCAACACCAAGGTGATGTGACCTGGATGTTTAAGGTGCTGCAAGAATTAATTAGTCTCTGTGTAAATTTCACCTTACAAGCTCAATTCTTTATGAAAGCGGATGAAACTTTCCAGATGCATTGTTTTGGTGCTATTTAACATTCTGGATGGAACAAGCCCCGCATTTTTGGGGTCAAAAAATGGCCATCTTCGAGGAAATCAGTTTTTCAAAATTATTGCCAAAATCTTACTGACAATTTTAGTTTGTTTAATACGCAATCGATACACAGTAGTGTTGAGATTGCCCGAAATCAGGGCTGTTGCGCGGGGTTTTCGAAAAAATAGGAGTAAAAATAGGAATTTTACCATCAAAAAATAGGAATAAATAGGAACTTTTTGGTCAAAAAATAGGAATTTCCAGGCTCAAAACGAAGGCTTAATTTGTCGATTTCAGCAGAAAGCGCAAATACTATGTGTCTTTAAATGAATTTTAAATGTTCTGAAAACTTTTAACTCTTATTTTGAATTTAACAAACGGTGGTATCACCATTTTCGGGATTCGAACCATTTATAATCATTTGAAGCTAAAATATTTCAGCGCACGGCAAATCGGAAATCTGGGGCGACACTATTAAAACTTTTTGAGTTCAATCTGGGTTCAACTGGCATTTTTTAGGGTTTTGAAAGTGGGGGGGGGGGTCGCCCCCCCCCCTAGGGGCGGGGGCGTGGGGGGGGGGCTTCCGGAAAGTGAGTGGGGGCGTCCGAAAAGTGGGGGCAAGCCCAAGGTACAAATATACCTAAAGTTTTAGCCAAAAATTCGCATTTTAAGGTAAAAACGCAAAAAAATCGCTGTTTTTAAGCTTAAAATGAACTAATAAGGCCATAAACTAGCTAAAAAATGAGAAAATTTTTGAAAATTTTACCTCAAAAACCTAATTTTTCGACACTTCCAAAAAAGAGGAGGGGGGGCTCCGAAAAGTGGGGGGGAAAGTCCACCCCTCCACTAAAAAATGCCAGTTTAACCAGGGATGGACACAGGAAGGAAAAACAATAATACCGTTATTCCCGCACCTTTCGAAAGAACTTGCTAGTTTTTCTGGTAAGTTAAAAATTTTTTGAAAAGGCAGCGGTAAAATTTGAAATTTCCGAAAATTTTTGAATTTTTCTGAAAATTCTCTAGAGCGCCCTGAATTTATTTAGTGCTAAAAACCCATTTCAAACCTTACAGTTATGAAAATTTGCAGATTTCTGACCTGTGCGTACTTTATTTCTGAAATGAAAAACTTTTGGTCTTGTGCGCACTCTTTCTAGAAAGTGAACGAAAGAAGAGACACAGAAAGAGAAAATTACTGAAAAAGATCAGTCAAAGTGCTCAAGAAAATTGCTACTGGGTCGTAAATTTAACAAAAATCGCTAGTTTTGCTGGAAGCCCAGCCCACAGACCCTCCGCAATTACATGTATCTCTACTTCTCGTTATCTTTTTGGAATCTTACATTTCTAAAAATACTATAACTAAAACACCCATGGTTAACGTATGAATAAAACAAGTGTGGATGTGCAACGAGCACTGCATATTAAATTATACAATACGTATGTAGGTGCAATTACCAAACATTTGGGAACTTAGCTTAATCCGTGCTGACTTATTTATAACTACGAATTTTTAAAACAGGGAAATGTTGTGGTAATAGTCGCACAAAGCTTTTAATTTTCACACTAACAATTTAGTAACCCAACGCACATATGCACCAAGGTATACCTAGTGTAAGTTGGAGGACTAATATAGGCAAAGGTAAGACGAGGGCGTTTTAAAAACAAGTAAAACACAATTGCGCCGAAGGCACAAAATTTTTCTCAAAACCTATTATGTCATTCAGAGCTTGAAGAAAGTTTTGTATTCTGTGCAGCAAAATAGCCAAGATAAAAATTTATAATTCACACTCGTCAAGTACAAAAAAATAGGAAAAAATAGGAATTTCGGCTGAAAATAGGAATAAATGGGAATGTCTCGAAAAAATAGGAAAAAATAGGAAAAATAGGAACCGCAACAGGCCTGCGAAATTTTCCCCGGTTGACTTGGCTTGGCTTGGCCGGAGTTTGAAGTTGGCCAGCCAATTGACCGTTAGCCAATGGCCGGCCATTGGCCGGCCAAAGGCCAACAGCCAATGGCCAACTGGCTGACCGTTGGCCGCCGGTTGGCCGTTGGCTTTTGCTCGGCCCTAAGCCAGTAGCCATTTTTTAGCAATTTGCCAACGTTGGCTACCTGGAAATTACTGCTTTTATTTGTCTACCGTGCTTAATAATGCCTCAATTTAATTGAACTTTATTAAAAATAGCTTTTCCAATCTTTAGCGCCAATCCGCGATAATTCTGTTTTAATGTTGCTGGAGGACTGCAATTGATAATTGATGAGACGTTGACCGCTATACAAAATTAAAAACTAAGTTGTTAGCACCACTGACATTTGCATGCAATTAGCAAACCTGTTGATAAACTAAGCTATCTAGGATAAAAGAGTACGGACATAGAGCTAACTGCCATGTGTTATGCAGGTAAACTGAAAATCTGTAGTAATGCATCTAATGTAATGTTTATAATGCAACATGTGCACGATATTATTTAGAAAAATTAAATTTAGTAACACAGTTGACGCACAAAATCAGTAAAAAATTTGAGCTTGGCCAACACTCGGCCATTGGCCGGCCAAGCCAACTGGCTGAGATTTTCTCGGCCAACGGCCAATGGCTTGGACGGTCAACGCACAACATTAATAGACAGTCAAATTCTATATTTCTCAATGCCTACTAGCTGGAGTTCGTTGCTTTAAGCTAGAGATTTGGCTGAAAAACTATTTTGTAAATATTTTGTTTTGAACATCGATTTCTAAGAATCTACCCAATGAAGATTCGCGTTATTTTCGGCAGGGCGAAAATTTGTACTATTGCGGAGGGACATTTTGCTTTGAGTTAATACTTGTCCAGTTGCGAAAAATACTTATTGGGAGCTGCAAAATTTCGTGTCACCGCACATTTGGCATGTTTTCTGGAGCATTAAGACATGTTAGCGAAATCCAAAAAATGTCCCACATGTGCAAATCAATTCAAATCAAATCAGTCAAATCAAGGCATAAAAAGAAATTTTGCCGATTCTACAGTTTTGAGCAATCGATGTTGAAAAATTGACGAACAATATTTAGCCGGTATGTCAGAAAATTTCTTGGGAATTTTGCTATTTTCTGTAATCATATGAATGTACTCATTATAGGCTTTAAAACCATGTTTAAAGCTCTTTCCAACTCCTAAAATGGCAAAAGTGACAGCGTTTCAAAAATCACTACTAAACAGGATACCATCACCAAAAGTTCAGACTGGCTATACTGAACTAGTTTTTAAATAGTAGTAGAATATTCTACATATTATGTGCTTCAATCAAAAGCTAATCTCGAAGTTCGAGTATTGGGCAAGTTACAACATGTAAAGGTACAGCACATGAGGAAACAACCACCTACAAACACGAGTCCCTTTTCGTAGCTGCAGCTTTTATTTTGCTATTTTCTAGCTAAAGTTGTTGCGCGGGAAAGATGAGAAAAGTTGACTGTATGCGGGTTGCGCAAATATTATAATAATCTGACTTTCCAGAACGAAGAGCGATTTCATTAATAACTAAGAGCGATCCTCCGCTATTTGATAGAAGTATCGAGTGATCAAACCATTGTCTCACCTAAAAATTACTTCCGTCGGCAAAAAATTTGAAAAATTGCACTCGTTCTATAATTAACTAAGAAAATTCTAGAAAAGCTAAATACGTTTCATTATGTTCATTGGAAAGAGAAAATGTTAAGCTACATTTTGATATAAAAATAACTGCCTAGCTCAAAGCAATGAATGAGCAATAAAAGTTTAAAGTTGATGTCACCAAACGGAATCGTTAATAAAATTGATGTTTAATCCATTTAATCCCTGCAAATAACAAGGATTAAACTTTTGTGCTTTTGAACTGTTGTTTAAGTGACGGATTAAACGGATTAAACTTAATCATTTTATGAAAAGGCCGCGGATTAAAGTTTAATCCGCCATGGTTTTAATCCGTCGCGATTTTATGAATACGTCACGGATTAAAGTTTAATCCGTCAGTATTTTATGAAAAGGTTTTTGATCGACGGATTAAACTAGTCCGTTTAAGTCACGGATTAAACTTTAATCCGTTTAATCCGTGAGCGTATTCATAAAATGATTAAACTTTTAAGTTAATCCGTTTAAACATTTTATGAAAGGCCCCGTGTCTCTGGAGAAAACAGAGGCCACCTTCTTTTCCCTGGACAACCACGAAGCCAAAGAGAAGGTCAAAATTAGGGTTGGAAACTCAAATATTCCGTTCAACCCTACCCCAACCTTCCTAGGAGTCACCTTCGATAGGAGGCTCAGTTTCAAAGACCATATTTTGAAGATCTCTGGCAAGCTGAAGAAACGCAGACAGATCCTCAGCATGCTCTCTGGAAAGAAGTGGGGGTGCAGCCAAAGTGCACTCCGCCTGATCTACATCACGTACCTGAGATCCATGGTGGAATATTGCGCTGGCGCGTGGATGCCTTACATGGCTAAATCGAACATGGAAATCCTGGAAAAGGACCAGCGCGCTGCTGCCAGGGTTATAACCGGGTGTGTACGGAGCACTCCGATGGACGCTTTGGTCGCTGAAGCACACCTGTTGCCTCTCCAAGAACGACGCAATATTCTAGCCAGTATTGCATATGAGAAGAGCCAAAGGAAGACCTACTCTCCTATTCTCCAGGAATCTGTCCGCCGGGACTGCCCAGGCAGACTGAAGACCCTTGGATCCTGGCGAACCACTGGCAAAGCCTGGTTTCGGAAGGTGGGCCTGAACGAATTTGCCATAGAAGAGAGTGTCAGTCTATTACCAATAGATCCGTGGCAGTTGGAGCTGGTAACTGGAAATATACAATGCAGACGAACCCTCCTGGCGGATATCGCCAAAGAAGATCCAGACTACTTGAAGAAAACTGCAACCATGGAAACCATCGCCGCTCTTCCTGAACATGACCTTGAAATCTGGACTGATGGCTCCGTCGGCGAAGGCAACGCAAATGGCGGCAGCGGAGTCTTAATCCGTGGCAGAGGAGTCACAAACGACGTATCTATCCGCAGGCCTGCTGGTCCCGCCTGTTCCAGCTACAGAGCTGAAATGGTTGCGATCAAGGAAGGACTACAATGGCTAGAAGAATCTGCAAACCTTGTTAACTGGAAACATAACAGGGTGGTAGTCCTAACAGACTCCAGAAGCGCCGTGGAGAAGATAGCATCTGGTCCCCCACCGAGGGGCACCAGACTAGTAACTGGAATCTGGAAACTGCTGGCCCGGCTGGCGGAAGGTGGCTGCCAGGTGATGCTTCAGTGGGTCCCAAGCCACTGCGGAGTAGAAGGAAACGAATATTCTGACAAACTGGCGAAAGAAGGTTCGTCGTTGCCGCAGACTGACGTCCCAGTGGATCTGGACACCGCTAAGGCAAGGATCAAGCTGAGGACGGAAAAACTTTGGCTGGAAACAAGAAAACAGTACCAACACTTCAATATCTTCCCAGATCGTTGGCCTGATAGCCCTGAACAAACTGGCCTAACCAGAATGGAGGGGGTGCTGATTGCCCAGCTGCGAACTGGGCACTCGCCCCTCGCAAGACATTATCTATTCCGAATTGGGGCCGCAGACAGCCCTGATTGCCTGTTCTGCAATGAAGAGGAGGAGACAGTTCAGCACTTACTGGCGGGGTGTCCAGTCACAGCTACACTCCGAAATCACTTGTTCGGTGACGGGTTATCTGCCACCGAAATGCTACGATTTCCGAAGACAGTTCTGGATCTCCTGAGGAGGGCCGGCCGCATCTGACTGGTCGGGACTATGGCATCTTTTTTGCCGATCCGCTGCATCAGAAGAAGAAGAAGACGCAAACTAGAATTTTGAGAGAAATCTTTCTTGGACTTTCACTGAATCTGAAAGGCATCTACTTCCGTATACGCACACTACATCATTGGTAATTCTATTTAACTCTGAATTTTGAAATTTACTTACTGAGAATAAAATTGTAGTTTTATATACACAGAATAATATCGTGATATAAAAAGAAATTGTTTATAAAAACTCAAATATCAGTCAATAAAATAAAGTTTGTCAAATTATCAATTATGAATATAAATCATGAAACTGTTACAAAATTTTAAAAATATTAATTATATAGATTCTAAAAATAAAAACATTAGTGAACTTAAATTTTTGAAAAATAAGAAGAACTCTTATAGGGGCGGGAAAATTATTAAACTATGAAAACTTAACTATAAACTATATAAACTTAGAAAATTTTAAACTATGCCATTCTACGTTCTCTAAAAAAAGTAAAATATCATTTGTAGGATGCATTAATTGGTTTGAAAAATGAGAACTCTGCCACTTGTTTTTACACCTCCGATAACAGTTTTTGAACTATTAAATTGTTAAATGATGAATTCTTAAATGATAAATAAACAGGTTGAAAGATTTCCTCTTATTTTTAAGTAATTTCAGAATTCAGAGTTAAATAGAATATATACCACTGAAGTAGTGTGCGTCTACGGAAGTAGATGCCTTTCAGATTCAGCGCAAGTCCAAGAAAGATTTCTCTCAAAACTGTAGTGTGCGTCTACGGAAGTAGATGCATTGAGTGCACTTTAGTTTAATGTGAAGTGTGCGTATACGGAAGAATCACCAGAGAAGGTTTTATCAAAACCTCTCTGTCTGCGCCATGCACAGAAAGAGGATTGCAGTAGCCCGCGGATCTCCGTAGAGATACAAACAGCATTTACATCAAGAAAATGAGGTAAAAGCGGACTAGCAGGCGGATCCACGAAGGGTATACGCATTAATCATAGACCTCATTTTCTTGATGTAAATGCTTCTTACGGAGATCCACGAGCTACTTTAAAATTGACGTAAACAAAAACGACAATATATCCCATTTTTACCATTCCATTACACACTGTGTACTAGTCTACTTTACCCACAAGTTTTACATAGCCCTCTTTAGGCACATAAAATGGAGTAAGACATAATTCCCTGTCGTACTTTACCTTTGAAGCCTTCTGTAATGAAATGCTTTGCCCATTCAGCCTTTTTCTCATCACCCACATAGTTCAGAACACGGAGGTTTTGAATTGGTTGAATTTCAGAAATTATATGCATAACCATACCCCGAACCTGAACAAAGGATAGAAACACAAGCTGAACCGATTACATAATTTTTGATAAACTCCATACACCGATTAACATCGATAGGATTAAACTTTAATTAAAATTAAACATTCGTTTTACCCAAAAATCAAATGTTTGCTGGAAATACTGGCACACAAAGTTTGTGTAATTTACTCATGAAATTTATACCCAATTCTTGGTTTATACCGAGCCCCAAATCAGTTTCACATCAGACTCCCCCCTTTGAAATAGGCCGATGAACTATAAAACGCGTTAAACCAATGTGTTATGGGAGGACTATTATAAAATTACCCTCCAACTTTTGGGCCGTTACGTCACTAGCCAGCCACTCTCAAAGAAAGTGGGTCTCCTCTCCATTTCAAAATAACGAGACGGTGGGATGAAAAACTGTCACAAATTGCACCTAATTATTCGCAAGATGTAAAACATGTCTGAATTTAAGGAGGGGGTCGCTTTTTGGTTGATTTTTCGACCATCTCCGATTTTGCTCATTTTCACATATTATGTAGACCCAATGGGTCCTCAAAACAAGACAAGAGCGTTTTGCTTAATATTGCTTCTATCGTGCTGTAGAACCCTTCAAAGGTAACCTCCACATGTTAAACATAGGGAAATGAAAAAGTTAGGTTAAAAAGGTTGTGGCAGAAACATTTTTCGCTGTATGCAAGATACAGTGCTACAACCTTGTTGTTCATTTTAAGGACATATCAGAGAGTGCAAATAACCCTTCTGGAACAATTCTGTTGAGTGTCGAATTTTTTGCAATTTTTCAAAGTCAAAATTTTGTAAAATTGGTGCTTTTTGTACCACGAAAAACAGGACCAGCGAAACATTTTCACCTATCCTGCGCGATTGGCAAAAGCTACAGAAATCGCTCATAGATAGTTGCACTCTACGCATATACAGAATTCTTATGATAGTAGTTTCAAATTTCCACCATTTGTAATACTCTCAAAAAACTTGCCACAAAATGGGCTAATTTTGCCAAAAATCATCATTTTGCAAAATTTTCACGTTTTTTCAATAATTTCTCACTCGTTACCAACTCGAAAGTCACCAAAATTGGCACATAAAACTCTCAATGCCTGCCTGACATTATGGTAACGGCAAATGCTTCAAGGTAGACCCTTTCTGTCGTGTCGGCTCCTTCGATCTCTTATAGGTCACAAAAGTCAATTTTTGACATTTCCAAAATATAGACAATTTGGGTATCATTCGATAGCTACTGATGAGCTGAACAACTTTTCTAATAGAACGATGTGTCCGAAATGTAGTATCTGAACGTTAGAGCAAGTTAAAGTTTGAGGACACAGTCAGCTGAAAAAGGCTCAGTTCACAATTGATGAATAACTGTGAACGACTGGATGGATATTCCGGAGTCGTTTTAGCATTAAAATATTAGCCAACCCAATCCGTGACTATCCGCGAAATCCGTGACTATCGATTTTGACCCAAAGCGACCCCCCCCCTTAAACTTCATGCTTTTCTGAAACTCAATTTGTTGAAGAACTAACAATGGAGTCAGCAAACCTTAGCTTTATCGACAGGATCCTTTGGTAATATTGGAGGATCCGGCCGGGTGTCCTCCAAATATTCCATAATAGCGAGCTAAAAATAACACACAACGATATTACACAAATATAATCCACCAGACATGAAACTATGTATGGCAGTTGCCGCAACAGTACACTGGATGTACTAGCCCATCCATTAGAATAGCCAGGAAAATTTCGGGAGGGGGCAATCCAAAAATTTTCCAACTTATATTTAAACGCCACCATTAAATGTTATTCCAATTGCACTCAGATATATACAACAAGTAGGAAAAATGCTCCTTGCAGTCGCATGAAAAATACAATATGAGCCAGAAGGACAGCATTCAATTCGGGAAAAGACAAGATTTAAAATGTATAATATGAGCCAGCATTTACTTATGTAAAGGACAAGATTTAAAAGTTTAATATGAGCAGCTCCGCTTTTGTATGAGTTTATATATAATTGTCTACTAATCCTGTCACGACGTAGCCGCTTGCATGCATCAGCATCGCCGTGGCAGATGTAATACCTGTTGTATGTGGACGCGGCATTGGGGTTGGGCGGCCGCGGGGCAAATCACGTCTATGTAATAAAAGACATATAGTACTAACAAGGCGTGATTTACTCGGGATTAAAAAAAATATGAGCCAGAAGGACAGCATTCAATTCGGGAAAAGACAAGATTTAAAATGTATAATATGAGCCAGCATTTACTTATGTAAAGGACAAGATTTAAAAGTTTAATATGAGCAGCTCCCTTTCTCGGGCTCATATTGACGCCTTGGGAACGATGTTGTGTACGCAACTTAATCGATTCGATGCCAACGTATAAAATTAGAGTAAGTGTAAAAATAGACATTGCTCAGAGCCGCCCCCCCAGGAGCCTGCACAGAGTAACTTAACATGCTACTTAGACTATTGATAATATCACTCTATTTACAGTACTCCTTTGCATGCCATATTTTATTTCGTTTCACGCAATGTATGTACTTTCATAAACTAAATAACCTCAAATTTGTTTTTCTCAGTCGCTTCCTATTTAAACATCTAATAGCGTACAAACCCGGCACATTAAGCCTTGCGTCACTGTGGGTATATATACGCTCATGCTTTTGTCTATGAGTTTATATACGTTTGTAACTAATCCTGTCACGACGCAGCCGCTTGCATGCATCAGCATCGCCGTGGCAGATGTAATACCTGTTGTATAGTGGACGCGGCATTGGGGAGGGCCGCGGGGTACAAATCACGTCTATGTAATAAAAGACATATAGTACTAACGAAGGCGTGATTTACTCGGGATTAAAAACAGTAGCTAAGGTAGCATTCAATCGGGAAAAGACAAGATTTAACATGTTAATCGAGCCTGCATTTTTATAAACACACGATTTAAAAGTTTAATATGAGCAGCCCCCTTCTCGGGGGGGCTCATATTGACACATAAATTTGGGAACGATGTTGTGTACGCAACTTAACCGATCCGATGCCACCGTTTTAGTTTAGACGTAAGTGTAAACACATGATCGACAATGCTCAGAGCCGCCCCCCCAGATTGAGCCTGCACCGAGTAACTTCACATGCTACTTAGACTATTGAAGGGCCAACTATCACTCCCTATTATACGTACTTACGTATTATATATTTACGCAACCATAATCTGGGGTATTTTTTCACAATGCACTTTTCAGCAAGTCCTTTTTGTCATTGTAGCCAGCATATACCATTAGCTAGCTGTCATATACCATTAGCTTCTGTCACAGATCTGGTGTATTCAATAAAGTATATGTCTGACTGAATGCTCTATCAGAATCATATGAGCAAAACACGACGAAGATAGAGAGAAACCACTCCCTGCGGGCTGTCCGTGCGGCGTCAATATGAGCCCGAGAAAGGGAGCTGCTCATATTAAACTTTTAAATCTTGTCCTTTACATAAGTAAATGCTGGCTCATATTATACATTTTAAATCTTGTCTTTTCCCGAATTGAATGCTGTCCTTCTGGCTCATATTGTATTTTTCATGCGACTGCAAGGAGCATTTTTCCTACTTGTCCTATTTCATTTTTGGGAATGAGGGAATGTGTAATGTATATATTAATATGGTTTATTGACCATAACATTAACGCATACTGTTAAACTAAATGCTACCCCATCAACTTGAACCAGCAACTGGTTCACGGTTGAACCAGTTGAACCAGACGAGATACGGCGTCGACAATATGCTCATCGTGTTCAGCGACCCCGACTTACTATACAAGGGCAAGCTTTCAGGCAGTTTCAACTTGTACATTTCAAATTACAGAGCGTGCTGCGGCTGCAGCGCCGCAGCGCAGCACGATAGCAGCACCGCACAGCGACGAGGATACTCTCATCGTGTTCAGCGACCCCGATTTACTATATAAGGGCAAGCTTTCAGGCAGTTCCAACTTGTACATTTCAAGTTACAGAGCGTGCTGCGGCTGCAGCGCCGCAGCGCAGCACGATAGCAGCACCGCACAGCGACGAGGATACTCTCATCGTGTTCAGCGACCCCGACTTACTATACAAGGGCAAGCTTTCAAGCAGTTTCAACTTGTCCATTTCAAGTTACAGAGCGTGCTGCATGGTGCTGCGGCTGCAGCGCCGCAGCGCAGCACGATAGCAGCACCGCACAGCGACGAGGATACTCTCATCGTGTTCAGCAACCCCGATTTACTATATAAGGGCAAGCATTCAGGCAGTTTCAACTTGTCTATTTCAAGTTACAGAGAGTGCTGCACGGTGCTGCGGCTGCAGCGCCGCAGCGCAGCACGACAGCAGCACCGCACAGCGACGAGGATACTCTCATCGTGTTCAGCGACCCCGATTTACTATATAAAGGCAAGCTTTCAGGCAGTTTCAAATTGTCTATTTCAAGTTACAGAGCGGGCGTGCTGCGGCTGAGCCGCAGCGCCGCACGATAGCAGCACCGCACAGCGACGAGGATACTCTCATCGTGTTCAGCGACCCCGATTTACTATATAAGGGCAAGCTTCAGGCAGTTTCAACCATTCATTTC
>JASAND010014903.1:0-13022 GCA_030248195.1 Trissonchulus latispiculum
GCATTTTCACAAATAAGTTAGCCACATATGTCGTGCATTTAAAGTTTAAATTTTGAGTTGTTTCGTTCAGTTCTCCGTGAGTAATACGAGCCATCAACTGTGTGCAATTTGAATATGAGCGAGCACTAGGATGCTGCAGCCAACTGATGCAAATTTCCGCAAACCAAATTCACGTTTTTGGACTCGGCGATAGCTTAAAGACGCACCGGATATAAGTTATCTGCACATCAGATCCAATGCACAGACAGACCAAATCCGGTGTGTCTTTAGGCCAAATAGGGGGTGTGGGGGCTTTGAACCCACCCCATATCCCATCCCCTTGTTAACCTATGACTGAGTGACTCACTCTTCTTAAAATCTACCTAATTGACACTTGAAATTCTGTATTGTCGATTTATCTTTACGTTAATTAATGCGTAGCGTTTTCTTAATTATAGGATATGCAGAAACCTATTTCGGAGCTTGATCAATTTTGTTAACCACAAACGAGTTTATTGCCAAGCTTTGTTTGGGGCTATAGAAGATAATCGCGGCAGTCACAAGAATTCAGGAGTAGATGGTGGTGGATCTAGTTCAGCTGACTTCAAAAAGGGATCTAACAAGGACGCTGAATTGGCATCACCTTCAAATATTTCTGTCAAATCTTCATCAAAGTCACTGCGGAAAACCGCAAACCCTCGGTGTGGCAAACACAACACCAACCTGCTGCATCGCTTGCAGAAGCGCGTGCAGCATGTACAACTAAAAGACTCTAACAATCGAACTCTCTTGCATTGTCAAACGTTAACTACAGCCTTGAAGCGTTGCAGTGCCATCACACAGTTCGTAGACGGTGTCCAGTTATTGGTCTCCGATGACGCACAAAATTCCTCTGAGAAAAAGAATGTCTCTAATGAAGAGGAAGCTCTCGATGAAAGCAGAGTTTTGATGGTTGTACCGGAAATGGCAGATGGCCGTGAAACTGGGCATAAAATGAAACTCAGAAAGAAAGCAACAAACAGACAGAATCTCCAGTCGTCAGCTGCAAAACTGATATCAAAAAAGGAAGCTCATATCTACAGCGAATTGACTCGACTTTTTCCGAAGCAGCAGTTTGACTTAAGATCCTTAAAATGTACTGCTAAAAAATGCGGAGATGGCAAAATTTGTTTCGATTCTGCAACGCTATTGGCTTACCATCTGTGTTATGTTCACGGTGCGGAATGGGAATTAACCAGTAAAGATTCTCCCGGCTGTTTGCTGTGCGGAGCACGAATTGCTCGATCGTCAATTGGATTCCGCATCCATCTTCGCACTCGTCATAAAGACTTGCACAGTCAGCATGAAAAAGCCATGGAAACTTTAAAGAGGGAAAGCAGTGCTAAAACGCCTGCCTTCACTAACACTCCTATGGTCACGGATACTTCGAGCGATCATTTAGCAGAGGATCAGACGGAATCCACTAAAACGTCGTCGCCACTGCCAACACATGCGCATCCCACACCGGAACCGCATGTTAGCATAGTTTCAGGGCTTTCCTTGCGCAGCACGGGGAATGCGTTGCTGACAACCAGGCTGCGATCTTGGGATGCTGTCAGTCAATGTGATGATTGCAAAAGGTTGTTTCCAACTGATGAAGATCTAGCGATGCACGGCGAAGAGTGTCAGGGTCTCCAAATTAAGCCAACAGCTCAGCGACCTTCAAATTATGTTGTCTTAAAAAAGGCAGCGCCAGCAGTTCAGTCGAGCAATAAAGCTGACGATTGGAAGCATCAAAGCAGCATTTCTCCTTGCGATACTAATACTACTGCAACAATGCCGCTTTCTGCTAATACTTCCATGCCCACGGTTACTACAGATTCTACAAATACCAGTTCAAATACAGAAACAACTACTACTAATGTTGCTGCTATAGATGGTTTGGTCTGTGAAACTGCTGTCAGTGATGACAGTATCGAACCTACCAAATCCAACAATGCTAAGGAAAACGAAGACGGAATAAAGTCAGGTATCGAGGTTTTACAGT
This sequence comes from Trissonchulus latispiculum, assembly GCA_030248195.1. Classification (NCBI taxonomy): domain Eukaryota; kingdom Metazoa; phylum Nematoda; class Enoplea; order Enoplida; family Ironidae; genus Trissonchulus; species Trissonchulus latispiculum. The sequence continues at coordinate 2,006 of JASAND010014903.1, forward strand.
CAATTTCTATTAAAACAGAACTCACCGAAAAGGAAATTCTGTCGGAGTCCAGCCCCGATTCTAGCCCATGCAGTTCTTCTAGCAGCAGCAGTTCTTGTCAAAGTCCAACACCCACAAGAGCTGAAACAGAAGAAAACAGTAGCACAAGTAAAGGCCAAAATGACAGTCATTCTAATGAAAGCATAGTTTCTGTTCCGGACAAGACGATGCGACCAAATGAGAATCTGCGGTCCAAACAAATTCACTCTGGGGAAGATAAAATGACTGATGAGCACAATAAAGCTCCAGGCTCGGAGCTGGAGGATAGCGTTGAGTCTACAGAGAATGTGGAAGCGCCAACAAAACCTGATGATGAGTTCAGCGACGTTGAATTTCATTTTGAAATGTCTTGCAATTTCGTTCCCGACCAGAATACACAGGATTCGGAGAGGCCGGCTCTAGACGTAGAAGAAGAAGGCGATAAAGACAGCCAGAAATTTGATTTGAAGAAATCAGCAGTAACTGCCGCATCAGTAACGAAGAGAAAATGCATGAAGCAGCGAGCTTCACAAAAGATAACACAACATACAAGAAGATCTGGTATTTCTAGTCGAAGGAAAATAACCATGCCACCATCTGCAGCAGATAAGCTAAGACGGAAAGCCAAAAGGAGATTACCAGTGACGAAATCACAAATATCTCCAGTCCGCAAAACAGAATCCGGTAAGCTAGCTACTGATAAGCCTGCTTTATCCGCACAGTCGAGCCGTTCAGTTCATGTCACCGACACAGGAATCATTTTTGGCCCACCTGACCTAGAAAGTAAACAAACTAATTCAGGTGCTTCAGAAATTAAAGCAAGCCATGGTATGCCACATTCCAGTCCGCTCCTCAAACTGTCGCCGACTTTAAGTCCACTAAAACGAAGGCCCAGCATACTGTGCCGAAATGCTTCGAGGCAATCAATGACCTCTTCCATATTCGGACGTCAGCTGAACTTCACTGCGAACACTTCAGCTCCAACATTCAGTCAAGCCCATTTTCATCCGACGACGTCACAATTTTCTTTTCCTATTTCCAGTTCAGTATCGATTTTGACTGCTGCCAGCCCTGCGTCATCATTAGAGACATTTTCGAGCACCGATCGATCTATTGCGCATTGCTCGAAATTAGCCATAAAGAAGAAGGTTGACAACTAGAAGAATTCTATAAACTGTGTGCTTGCTTTTCTTTGGGCAGTTTCGCATGGCGAGTTAAACGATTTTAAAAAGACAAAAACTTAGATTAACTCTTTTCGTGCACAAGCCATAAAGTTGTAGACGTTAAAAACTTTTGTAATTGATGTAGTCACTGACCTTTTAACTCGGTGACGCGAAAATGCTCCAACTGCTAAACGATCTTCGTACACTAACTAACTCAGTCTACTGATCATATAATATCTACGTATAGATCCTGGCTCATTAGTTCAGCTCTCATAAGCTATAGTAGTTGTTATTCTTTCAACTGTATTAACTATTTGTATTTATGGGTTATGTAGAATGTTATCCTCTGCTTTGTCTTTAGTTCTATGATTTTGCTATTACCAATCGAAGGTGAATACATGCTTCTCAGAGCTGGAGTTCACCGCAGCTCTAAGCTTATGAAGACAACGTTCCATGACTTGAATTATCCTCTTTTACACCGCTGGAAATGAGAATGACCCTTCAACTACAAACAGTTTGTTTGGCTGTCCGACCCACGGACAAATTTCCATTGACCCGGCCAGGCACGCAAGGAAAAATTTCGTCGGTTTCTTCGATCTAGGTAAACATAATTTATCATGCAACCACTATGCAATTCATACTCAACTGAATATTGAATTTCAACTGAATTTTATATATGATATGATATTTATATAGATAGTGTCATGTTTTAGTTTTCGCACAACCAGCTAATCAGTCAGTATAGAGCAGCAGCAGGGCTTGGTTTGTTTTGAAGACAAAGCACTGAAAGCATAACTCCAAATAGCTGGCATTGGCAAACATTCAAAAACCACACCAAAAGCACAAAACACAAAATACAGCGCATACAACACAGAAAACTATCATGAACCGGCAATGGCCAATGTGCAATTGGCGTACTATCCGAAGCATATTCCATATAGAATTTTACATATTAATTATTAATAATTACTAATGAAAAATAGTTAAATCAGAGTACATAATATACAAGAGCGTGACAGCTGGCAGACTCCCGCTTATCAGCTCGTGGTACAGGCTCTGCACGCTAACGGCTGACCCCCCACAAACGTGTACCTAGTGCCCCACAAATGTGTACCCATTACATGTTTCTGTATGCTGACTCGTCCTATCTTCCCGTGTTGAAGCTCGAAAACACAACGCCTGTGTCCGTTTCTGCTTCGAGCTTTAGAACGCGAAGATAGGGTTTGAATTCGTTTGAAGTGATTATACATATTTTTGTGGAGGTGAACCGTTAGCGAACATAGCCACTAAAAAGAGAAGTTAGTAACCGATTTGCCTACCATGAACCATTCGCCGTTTGCCTAAAACCCGGCCCGATTAACATTTTTAACTTTTTGGCCGAATTTTCACAAAAACCCAGCCCGATTACATTTTTAGCAATTTCAACAGTTAACAATTTTATTTTAATTTATCGTAGTCTTAATGTATCTTATTAGTCTTACTTAATAATTAGTAATAAAATAAAAGCGAAAAATTGACCTAATTTCAGTTAATCTATAGATGACTTGTCATGGCCAGTCTGCTTCTTGTTTAGCAGCTAAACCCAAGTTTAGCAGCTTGCAGTTTTGGGCCGGAAACCCGGTCTGAATTTTAATGTTACTATGACATGGAATACGGCCGATAATTATACAAAAGTCTGCCCGGTTTTCAATTTTAATACTTTTAGTTCTCCTCCAGTTATGAGTAAGTGAGTTTTATTTGAATATAGACGAAAGCCTTTTCGGGCCAAGCTATCCATATGAATGATGACAGAAGAATGTATGAATTACGCCGCTTAATTTCAGTTATTTGAATTAGCATTGACAATTCAAGCTTTGACATAAAAACTACAGGTTTATGATTCATGAAATTATTCCATGGCTAAATTAAGTGGGTATTGTGGGAATTAACCCGGTTTATAGTTTTTGTGGTTTTGTGCTTTCTGCTCTTGTCCTTTGCATGAGTGTTTTGTGTTTTGTCCTTTGTGCTGTGTACTTTCTGCTTTTGTGCTTTGTCCTTTGTGCAGTGTCCTTTGTGCTCATGGGGATGCGTTCATACTTGTCGTAAAGACAGCAAAGCACAAGTCACCAGATTTGGTTACCAGACTTACGGAACCATGGGAAGTGTGAATATTTAGCCACAAATTATATAGAAAAGTAAGGTTGTGAAAACAGAAAATTTTGATAAGCATCTAACCATGTATTTATCAATTAAAGTAATCTTACTTAACCTATAATAATAGAACTCGGCTCAACATTCGAAAGCTCACCCCGAAAGCATAAAAGCACAGAAGCACAAAGCACAAAGCACACTTTGCAAGTATGAATTGGAAAAGCGCAAAGCACAAAAGCAGGAAGCACAAAGCACAAAGAACACGAAGTACGAACCGGGCTTTAGGCAAGAAGATTGTTTTGTACTGGTCTAATGCGTGTTACCATTCGATTTCTCAGAATTTGGGATCTTTTGCGCTTTCCCCCCAGCCGTACTTTTGATATTTTTGACCAATAACTTTGAAATTTGGTGTGGGTGCAAATTGGAGGCTGATGAATTAAAAAATTAAAAATTTAAAAAATTTTAAAATTTTAGTTTGGTAGGGGGGACCAAGAGGAACCAAAAAATTTTTGAGAAAATTTTACTAAAAACTTGCATACAGGGGTTGTCTGGGGCGCTGAGCACGAGTCTGAAATCCGTTTTTCAATAAAGCTTTTCGTTAGCTCAGAATAAGCTTACATCTTAAGCTTATGGCTTTAGCTTATACTGAGCTAACGAAAAGTTGAATCGAAAACCGGAATTCAGATTCGTGCTTAGCGCCCCAGAAAACCCCTGACTGCAAGTTTTCAGCAAAATTTTTTCGGAAAAAGTTTTGGTTCCCCTTGTTCCCCTTCCCCTTACCAAACTAAATTTTAAATTTTTAAATTTTTTTTTTAAATTTAAAAAAATTTTAATTTTTGATTTCATCAGCCTCCAGTATGCACCCATATCAAATTTCAAAGTTATTGGTCAAAAAATCAAAAGTTAGAGCTTGGGGAAAAAGCGCAAAAGATCCAGAACTTGGGCAAGGCGTGCGTAAACCTGTGCGTAACTTTGCAAAATATTATCAATTTTGTTCAAATTTGGCATCTTTAAGCTATCTTCGATCCGCATCTCGCTCATTCGCTTTAACATGCCCATCGCAACACCAGAAATAATTCTGAGACTGCGAACGTGGCAGGTAACAGGTCACTGACTGTACCATCTAAACCATAAACTGAGTTGTTAATAGTTTGCTAGGTTTTTTGTTTATAGAAGGAATAAGAATAATTATTAAGTAATGGCGATACTAAGGCAGACGCACACCTGAGCGTAACTTTCGCAAAACTTAACCGATTTAGTTCAAATTTGGTATGGATGCATTTGAACACATTTCTGATCGATCTGCAGCAAAATTTTAAAAATTTAAAAATTTTAAAATTTTAAGTTTTCCAAGGGGGGACCAAGGGAAACCAAAACATTTTTTGTCTCCGATTTCGCTGAAAAGTTGCATATAGGGGTTTTCTTGGTCGCTGAGCACGAATCTGAAAACCGTTTTTGGATCCAGCTTTTCGTTAGCTAGAAATAAGCTAAAGTTGTAAGCTTAATGTTTAAGCTTATATTTAGCTAACGAAAAGCTGGATCGAAAAAGGGTTTTCAGATTCGTGCTCAGCGACCAAGAAAACCCCTATATGCAACTTTTCAGCGAAATCGGAGACAAAAAATGTTTTGGTTTCCCTTGGTCCCCCCTTGGAAAACTTAAAAATTTAAAATTTTTAAAAATTTAAAATTTTGCTGCAGATCGATCAGAAATGTGTTCAAATGCATCCATACCAAATTTGAATTAAATCGGTTAAGTTTTGCGAAAGTTACGCTCAGGTGTGCGTCTGCCTTAGTATCGCCTTAAGTAATTGCCCAGCGTGAATTTGGTGAATCTTGAATTGAAGCAAATTGCGTGAAGTGAATCAATAAATTATTCGTTGGGGTGAAATATATACATATCCTCCATTCAAATATTTACACATAAACAACTTTCAATTTGTGTAGTTTACCGGCCCTGTCTAGACAGTCCGCCCGGCTACCGGCAGGAGAAGGTCCTAAGTGGCCGGCCGGTGACTGGCCGGCCGACGAACTACTGGCCGGATTGCCAGTGTCAGTTTTCTCAGCCCACGCGTTAAATTTAGCCACTATCCGCCTTGACTATCAAATATATATTTTGTATTTTAACTTGTACCTTGGGAAGGGGCTCCGGCCGATCGACCGGCTACTGAGGCCATGAGACCGGCCATTAAACCTGTAGACAAAAAATTGGATCGGACGAAAAAATACTCGACTCAATTCCTAGATCGTACTTTCAACTGCAAAAGTTTTCCTGTTGCGATGGGTATTTTTAATGGATTTATCTGATTAATGATATCTGGTAAGAGCTGCATTTAGCTTACACTAATACAAAAACAGGTAAGCCCCAAAAGGGCAATATTCCTTAGTAGACCTGTTATTATTCTATTGCTAGAATCGTTTTTGATCCTTGCCCCATTAACGATAGGAACTCCAGCAAAGGTTGCAGCTTCCCTGACATTCTACCCTTTCTCCTGACATGTCTTCAATTATTTATGTAGATATTAAACTATCCTCTACTGTGTTTGCGATTTCTTAGGAGGTCAGACATGCAATAAGTATCTATAGATACATATATATGTCGTAGCAAGGGTACATAATACATAAGAGTATGACAGCAGGCATACTCTATGTATTATCAGCTTGACACATCCTCTGCACGCTAACGGCTGACCCCCCCCGCAAATGGGACCCTTCACTTCAAAAGAATTCGCGCGCTATACTTGTGTGCTAACGCTCGAAGCAGACACAAAATTCGCGCACGTACTGCTTGTGTTTTCGAGCTTTAACACAGCATAGAGCGAGTGAGCGTACCCCCGTTTCGACTGGGTACAAATTTGCGGGGGGGGGGTCACTGGGGTCCAATTTGCGGGGGGGGTCAGCCGTTAGCGTGCAGATTATATGTCAAGCTGATAATACAGAGTATGCCTGCTGTCATACTCTTATGTATTATGTACTCTTGGTCGTAGTGAGAATAGCTCTTCTGTGAAATTGGCAATTTCACTGGTAGCAGCCTGTGAAACGGGCAATTGCCATTTTCACTCGTGAAACTGGCAATAAGGGAGAATGTTAGATTTTTAAGGCTCACAACGTCAAACTAGTATTAGAAAACAAGATAGGGCGAGGCGCAATTAAAATTTAATGGGAGTTGAAACAAATTACGTACAACATTATGGGTATTAATGACATTGTATGTATATATTTTAAGTCAAGGTGCCTTTATGAACTTTGACCGTACATTCGTCGTATGTTTACACCATACCTGATTAAAATATCAGATCAGATATTATTCAATAATTTCGCATACGTATTTTAAAGTAATCAAAAATATGAGTAGTAATCTACGTAATTAATTTATATAATGCAAATCCAATAACATAATAATTTCTTCTCCTGAGTGTTTAGAAATGCAAGTGGTTTTAAAACAAATTGGGATCTTTTGCGCTTTCCCCCCCCCAGCCCTAACTTTTGATTTTTTGACCAATAACTTTGAAATTTGGTGTGGGTGCATACTGGAGGTTGGTGAATTCAAAAATTTAAAAATTTTAAAAACTTTTAAAATTTTTAAAGTTTGGTTAGAGGGGACCAAGGGGAACCAAAAAATTTTTTGAAAACATTTTGCTGAAAATATGCATACAGGGGTTTTCTGGGGCGCTGAGCACGAATCTGAAATCCGTTTTCCGATTCAGCCTTTCGTTAGCTCAGTATAAGCTTACCTGTTAAGCTTACAACTATAGCTTATACTGAGCTAACGAAAAGCTGAATCGAAAAACGGATTTCAGATTCGTGTTCTGCGACCCCGAAAACCCCTATATGCATCTTTTCAGCAAAATCGAAGACAAAAAATTTTTTGGTTCCCCTTGGTCCCCCCTTACCAAACAAAAATTTAAAATTTTTAAAAAATTTTTTAAACTTAAAAATTTTTAAATTTTTGAATTCACCAGCCTCCAGTATGCACCCACACCAAATTTCAAAGTTATTGGTCAAAAAAATCAAAAGTTAGGGCTGGGGGGAAAACGCGCAAAAGATCCACAAATTGTTTTCAATAAATCTCTATTTGTTTTATTTTACTTTATACTCTTAATCAGAGATCAACATTATAACGTCACATACAAGTATATAATGTGTGCAGCAGGATCGGGAACCACCGATTAACCGATGTCTAACCCCCGACCCTTGAGGAAATTAGTCAAATCGTATTCATCTAAAGCGTCTGCGAAAACTAGACAAGATCGATGAGGAAACTATATCTGAGGGCAGGCTGTTCCAAATGGGTACAATACGATTACTCAGGAAATTTTCAAAAATCGCAAAATTACATCTGTTTCGTTGCAGTTTGAAACCGTTACTACGAGGAGAGTTTTCAGGTACGAAACGAAATAAATAAAATAAAGTGTTACATAGTAATAAGATTATGACAGTATTTGTAAACGAAAGACGGATCAGTTTCAAGTCTTCTTAATTCAAGACGTTTTAAATTTAGTTTTTTCAAACGTTGAGGATAGGTTAAATTTGCCATTCCAGGGAGACGTTTTGTGAATCGTCTTATAATATCTTGTTTTCTAATATTAGTTTGACGTTGTGAGCCTTGAAAATCTAACATTTCTCCCTTATTGCCAGTTTCACGAGTGAAAATGGAAATTGCCCGCTTCACAGGCAGCTAACAGTGAAATTGCCAATTTCACAGAAGAGCTATTCTCACTACGACATATACACTTTCATTCCAAATATATAAATAAAATAAAGACGAAGATTTAAATACATACATACACGACGTCAGTTTATTTAGGTTTTCTAAAATTAAATGTTGACATACTGTGAAGTTTCTCCTTGAAACTCCCCCAACAAAACCCGTTATGGAACAGAAAGCTGACCTCTTCACTGTTGTAAATGTAAATATAAATGTAAATGGACTGGACCTCGACTCGCACAGTTTCTAATTGGTATACAATCTCTAGTCAATTAATGTGGCTGTGCCTAATCAAAAAGTAGCATCAAAACGTATACAAATCATTACTGAATAAAAATAATTCCCACGCGAACTTTACAACCGCTCGAAAATGAAGCAAAGAACGAAAGCTGATGCTTAACACATTCGGTCAGCAGTTCCGAAAATGCACACATTGAATTTTTTGAGCAAGTACCATAAAGTTAAAATTTCCCATGGTCCATGGAACAGTGGCCAACCTACGCTAATTCCGTGCGGTCCAACACCTCTCTCCATAAATGCGTACATAATGGTACCACGACACAGTAACAGATGATCGATAAATCATGACCCTCTTCCCAGAAATTGGCTTGATTGGCTTGGCTAGACATTTATTTGGGAAAAGATCAGATGATGAACTGTATGTATATAATTGGGGAGGACTTTAGTTTGCAAAAAGTGACTCTTGGTTTATTGTTTATACATAAAATGCTATTTTATCAGTGTACGCTCTGTGTATTATAGGCTGGCGCTGGCACCAATATCACACATAATTTTTATTCAGTAAATCGCATTAAAGGGAACATTTTGCATCGTTTTGGCCAATTCTATTCTTCTTGAACTTTGTTTGGAACATTGCAACACTCCAACCCCAATGAGTGCTATTTTCATTTTATCATCAGTCAACGTTAACGTTTTAAAAAACCAAAATTGCTTTTAAACAATAGCAACTGCGAATTTCAATCACCCTTTCCTGGAATGCTCTACTATTAACTTTGCATCGCAGTGCTTTGCCTACACGACCTGTTCCCTTTGCGTGCCGGAGGTTAAAAAAGTTAAACTAGATAATATTCCAGACTGCCTAGTATAATATACACAAATCAGGTAAAATATTTGCCACGTAAATTTTATTATGCCTAATAATAAATGATCTTATTAATGCCCAATAATAATCAATAATAATCAAGCGTTGGCATATTATCCAATCAAAGCACGATTTAGAAATTTTAAATTAATTTTATTTAATTGTATAGAGAGCGCTTATTAGTATTTTTGTTTTTGCTCTGTCTGTACTATTGAATCTAAAAGTACTGGTAAAGATTGATCCCAGAGTCTGTGATTATAATATTTTCCCACGTCCTTTCTCACACCTACGCCCGGGTTTTAAAGGTGTATGGTGCCTAACGCCTTTATTCTCCGGACTGTCCTCTCTTCTTGGTTCACCAACATTTGCTTGAAGAGCAACAAATCAATTTCAATTTCAGGTAGGTGGCTTTGTAGTGCGATGCCAACGAAATCCGTTAAATCTATTAAATCCTTCAAATCTTTTTCTCGACGAGCGTCAGCATCTACGATAACAGCAACTTCAGATGTGTTAACGACGGAAGCAATTCGAAGTGGAACAGAAGATCCCCAGCACAAGTTGAAAGAACCACTGAAAGTTAGACTGAACCAGGTAAATGTAATACACAGAAATAAACATTGCTTAAGGTTTTTACGGCATGGTATTTTTGCATGCAGCATTCTGAAACATGTAGCACATAGACAGATTTCCAAAATTACGTTGTTGTTGTTGTTTATTGTTCATTCTTTATTGTCAAGTATTTCGTGCCCATACGAACGGTAATCCTCTTGTTCACAGACCGCAGGCAATAGTTTGTGCCTGCTAAAGTATCAATGAGTTTTGCCACTCAATACAGTTTCGACATTGCTGAGATTTTGTTAAGAGTTGTGAGATTTTATGAAGATTTGTGCTTGCTTGCTGTTTTTGTACTTCAATATGCACCAACAGACAGTCTTATGGGTATTCACAAATAACATAAAGTTATTCAGTCAAGAGTTGCGCGTTTGCAAGGAGTGGCAACCGCCGTTTTCACTAGCTAATAGCAGGGTTACCTCGCCAAAATCGTATGTACTATTTCATGCAGCACAGTAACTGTCCTTAGATAGTCTCTAGGCTTACGTCTGTTAGTTTGTCAACGCCTAATGATATACGGGCAGATGAGTAAATTGGACACTTTTGAAAGATATGTAGTTGAAAGATAGATAAATCTTACAATTATCGTATTCTGTCCGGACAGATGAGTAGATCATTTATGTGTCCAGAGTTGGGTTGGACACTGTAGCGCATTATATAAGCGTTTAGATTAATTTGAAAGAAAACAAAAAGCAGGAATGTATTTGAGTTGAGATCGGATGAACTAAAGCCCGGTTCACACTGCACTGGGTTTAAGGTTTAAGGTTTTAGGTTTAAGGTTTAAGGTTTAGGGTTTAAGGTTTAAGGTTTAAGGTTTAAACAGTTTGGCGGGAAGGTTTAAGGAATGTCTGAATATCACGAAATTTTTTATATCAAACAGTGTGCATTCAAATCTTTAAGGATTTTAAAAATTTTTGGTTCTGTGCATACGTAAGAAGTTCGATAATGTATATAATGAAAAATATTAATTAAACCTCCTATGTATAATGTACAGCAAGCTTAAACCTAAATGCAAAGTTAAAATATTTTTAACTCGGCTTTCTTAAACCTTAAACCTTAAACCCAAAACCTTAAACCTTAAACCATAAACCTTAAACCTCAAACCTTAAACCTTGTGCAGTGTGAACCGGGCTTTAGAGAAAGATCTAGTGCTTTGTAGCGTTTAGCCTAAAGTAAAACCGTGCTTGCTATTTGCATCGCCTGCTTCCATTCTACGACAAGTTAGATTTGACTGGTATGCGCAAATTTTGAAAATATGAACTAATAGTGCAGAATGAAAGAGTTTTT
>JASAND010014905.1:0-41225 GCA_030248195.1 Trissonchulus latispiculum
CATGGGGTGAAAAAACCCACCCCCTTTTTTGGGGGAAAAAACCCACCCGCCTCCTGGGTCATGGGTTGGAGATATGAGCTCCAAAACATAGCAGCAAGAAGCGCGACTCTTTCTAACCTATGTATATATGCAAAGATCAAGTCATTTGGTTCACTCCTGCTTATTTTATGACATTTTGAAAATGACAACTACTTTTTGGTTCAACCATCCAAATATTTACCAAAAGTTTGGACGGATGTAACTTTTGACTGGGTTGGGCTAGAAAAGTTTTGCAAATATCTGCAATGATGGCAACTCTACCTCTTTGCACATCGCCAAAATTAGACCGATCCGCTGTACCGTTAGTCTGGCACATTGCCAAGCGTGGCGGGGAAAAAACCCACTTTGGGGGGGGAAAACCCACCCAAATTTTATGAAAATTTTTTTAACAATTCAACACGGAAACAAATAGAGACTATAGCACGGTATATACTATCGAGCACGCTGCGTCATCCTATGCGGTCAGATTCGGACAATTTTGCTTACCTGGCTAGCTAGGGGCTAAAAACCTTAAAAGTGCCATTTCGCAGCTGGAGGACCCAATACAGGTACAATTGTGGATTTTAACCGCCAATTCTACGTAAAAAACCATTCTCTACACGATAGAATAATAAGTTTTATCAAATTACATCATTTTTAGCATTTTTCAAAAACTGCCCTACGTTTATGTGTTAAACTTTATGAAACCTGGCCAGTTGATGCAGCATTTTCGACGGCACATGAGATCTCAAAAAAAGCTACTTAGATCGGGTTTTTTGGTTCAACTAACTAAAAAAGGGTTGAATTTTACACTGGAAGTGTCAGAATTGCGATAGAACAATTTTTAAGACCTGTGAGGGGTGGGTTTATTTTCCCCCATTTGGGTTTCCCCCCATTGGGTTTTTCCCCCGCTACTTTTTGCATTACAGCGCTCTAACGGTACAACTTAGAGAAGTGCAAATAGGCTTAAAAGAAAGTTCTAAGTACGCCAAGTACGATGGTATATAAAGTTCTCAGATAACCCTTATAATAAAAAAGTTCCAGCCAAAATCCGAAAATGTGGGTTTTTCCCCCCATGGCTATACTGTCAATGTAACTATATTAATTTGTCATGTCCAAGCTATCTACACACCTAATTTAATATGTTTAACCGTCTACAGTAAGCCTACAGCCAGCGTTCTATGGTTGCTGCATAACAGTGCAGCACGATAGCAGCACCGCACCGCGCTGCGACTATGCTCATCGTGTTCAGCGACCCCGATAACCTTTATATGCGTCCCACTAAATGGCTCAAAACCGCATATTTAGGCCTATTTTTGACTATTTTCTGTGGAGTTGGGACTTAAAAACTTTTCCGAAAATGGCCATTTGGACCGACTTCCTTTGGGCCGGCCGCCTGAACGGTCCAGGACCTAAATCAAAAATCGGCCAACGTTACACACTAGTATCCCCTCCGTACTTGTTCATGCAACAAACCGCGTGTCTCTAGCTTGTTCCCTGAGCCCTGTGGGCGTGACACAAAATGGCCGTTTTTTGGCCAAAAACGCCGTTAGGCCACTTCTGGCCGGCCGGCCAGGTGGCATGCCGGGCCGGGCAGCGAAAAAATATAGCGCGGGGCACATGGGACCATATCGGCATTCAGAAAATATAAACCTTTCCGGCTGAAAATGCCCACATCTTTCAAACACCTCTGCACAAAATAGCCCTTTTTCAAGCGTGACTAACACAGAAAAAAAACAAATGGATTAAATCCTGGAATTTTAGTGAACTTTTTGAATTCTATAGCAAGGTTAGCAAAAAAATCACCCGAAATTTTAATAAAAAATCATTCACCCCACCCTGACGCACAGGAAAGTCGCAGAAATCCAACTTTTTCCATGGTGACAGACAGCCACACATGTCGACATTACAACCTGTGAGGTTAAGCCCCTAGACCCTCTCCATGCGCTCAGGGCAGACCTTTAAGTGAAGGTACCCAAAAGTGGCCTCAAACGTTCATGGCCGAAGTTCAAATTTCGGCTGCTATTTACGTACTAAGGGAAAACCCTAGACAACCCATATTGTACATATGACATGTCCTGACTGTGCGCTATCCATACATACGTATATATAGAAGTTCCCGGTCGGACCTCTGCTGAGCCGTCCTGGGGTGGGTGATTTTTTTGTTAAAATTTTAACAAATAAAAAATCACATTCATATTTTGTTACTGATGTCAGAACAGCAGCTAGAGCAAAACTAACGCCAAATTCGAGCTCAGCGCCCTCGAAAACCCTTATAGCAGTTGTTTTTGAGGTTGTCTGACACTTCTGGGAGTCCAACCTAGTAACCAGCCGGGCCTGAACCGTCCGACGGTAAACGTGATTCCAGAAGTCAGTAGTAGACTACAGTTACCTAAAAACTAATGCCAGATTTGAATTCTGCGCACTAGAAAACCCCCTAGGTCATGTTTGTAGCCACTTCTGACTGAGCAGTTGGTACCTGCAGGGTCCGGCAGGGGTCACGTGACCGTGGGTCATATATCACCAACATACGAAGTCCTACGTTTCTCTGCCAAAACGACTGGAAATAAGTTATAATCACTCACAAAAACGAAAAAACAACGTTTTAGCCTTTAAAACAGCATTTTAGAACCAACAGACTCCATACTAGACCCTGTCGGGGGCCATCAGTGATTGCTAAGACTTCGGCGGGGTCAGTTGCCCTAGTTAGAACACTAGTTGGTGGTGTTGTGTTCTAAATACGTTATATATTTAATGCGCTCTATCCAAAACTGATGAGAAAACATTGCTAGCTGCTCTCTGGGATCCGATCCGCCACTGATTTTTTGTTAACGAGTGATTTTTTTGTGAAACCGTTAACAAAAAATCACAAACTTTCGCCTGCTGCAACTTACTGGTAGGTCGTAGAGCAGCGAAACTAGGGTGGTTTCTTAGCCCAAGACCTATCCATGGGTCCTCAAAGTGATCGATCTGAAAGTTCCTATCAAAAAACCGAATTTTGATATTTTTGTTAACCTTGCTATAGGTATATATATATAAAATATATATACAAGAAAGAAAAATGTTATCCACAACGTTCCAACACTTCGCTAGAAAGTGCACTTCCAAAAAGCGTTATTCACCTAGAAAAAACCAAACGCAAACTGTTGAAGTTTCGAATTCGAACCAAAAGTATGGTGGCAATTGTAGTACAATACGTACTACTCGAGTACTTTACGATGGTAACATTTTTACCACTCCCGGACCTCTAATTAACTGGCACCAGGCCAACACGGTCTCCAGGGGGCCGCGCAGACGCCTTTACACCCATATTATGTACGCCAAAAATATCAATTTTTAGCTCATTTTTGCCAACAAAACTCCCCCTCCCCAAAAAACCCTGATATATAGAATCCGTTTTTCGATTCAGGCATTCAGCTTTTCGTTAGCTGAAAACAAGATTATGTTGTAAGCTTAAGTTGCAAGCTCATACTGAGCTAAAGAAATGCTGAATCGAAAAACGGACCTCAGATTCGTGTTAGAAAACCACTATATATATACAGCTTTTCAGCAAACTAGAAGTCAAAAATCTTTTGGTTCCCCTTGGTCCCGGTTCGGATGAAATAAATCGAATTTTGCAAAATGACAAATTTTGCAATACGTATATTTGAACTCAGCATGGTCGAAAACATATATACCCAAGCCAAATTTCAGCTCGATAGATCAAGTTAGAGGAAATTTTAGCACTGGGGGCCGGTAATCTGGAAAAGACCCTATATATATGGTATAGTCAAGCGGGAAAAAACCCACTCGCCAATGCGGGAAAAAATCCACCCCCAGTGTGGGCTTACCGGTATGAGCTATCTAGGTTTTTAATAGCCTATCTTGAAGAGCATCCAAAATAACCCTGGAGGGTGTATTATGGTAGCTCCCACTGCTTCCCTGAAAATTTTTTGGGACTTTGAAATTTTTGGAAATTTTGGTCCGACCAAGTGCCGAAATTTGGCAAACTTTGCCGGGCCACCCTGAACTACTGGAAAGACTTAGACCAAAGCGGATTATATGTACCTGTAGGGCATCTGTTGCGCTTCATGATGATATATGTCACACTGCTCTGACCCCTCCGGTCCGACCTGGGGGTGACCTGGAGTTGGCGGGAAAAAAACCCACGGCGGGAAAAAAACCCACTTTTCAAAATTAATTTTTTTTTCAAACCATTGACCGGAAAGGTCAAACCAATACATACATTTGTTTAATAGAGCCTATAGATTAAATTGGTATAGGTTTTACCTGGGTTCGTACTGTTATGAGTGGTCCAGGGGGTCTAAATCGGACACGGTGCCATTTCAAGCCAAAATTTCAATTTTGACCAAAAATGCTTATTTTTGTCTTAAAATGGGGTCTGGGTAAAACCCGGCTCCGGCCCCGGCCCCGGCCCCGGCGCACATGGGTAAAATCCGGCCCCGGCCCCAGTCCGGCGCACCCAGAGTTTAATAAGTGGGTAAAACCCGGCGCACTAGCCCGGCGCACTTTATAGTGTAAATTCTTATGCAGTATAACAGAGATGTAAGTGTAATTACGCATGTGTGTAAAGATTTAAGGCGTAGTTTATGAGCTGCGTTTTATACTTTACTGTGTGTTACGTAACCTTTTCTAGCCGTTTTGTATTAATTCATGGTTTGTACTTATGAAAATAAATAATTTTGAAATGATAAGAAGTATATATATTTTGTAAGAACCGATTAAAAAGCTTAAAATTATTCACTACTATTAATTCCTAAGACATTCTTAATGTTTAAAAACTTTAAGTTTTACGTTTTCCAAGGGGGACATCAAGGGAACCGGAAAATTTTGGTATGTCTTATCCCCCATAGTAAACTTTACAAGTTAATAATTTATGAATTTTAAAATTTAAATTTAAATTTATCGTCATTTTCTTTATTTGGTGTTACTATATATGTCAGCAAAATTTCTTGAATGCTTTTTAATTACGTATATATTGTTTCTAAAAATATTGTTTCAAATTGTTTTAAAACTTCGTGATGTATGGTGAAAATAAATTCAAAACTTTTGCTATGCATTTATTTCATTAAATACAAATGTTTCATTAAACGCAATGTATAAGAAAAATATGTAATTGAGTGGCTTTGAAAACAAAACAATATTTACTTTTCCATTGTTGCAAGGGATTTTATGTGCTGTTTGCATTATCGTAAGACAAGTTATACGCAAATACAATGTATTCTGTGTTTGCATGCATAATACACACGTATACGCACGTGTTTAGTTGCGCCGGGTTTTCTAAACATTGGGGCCGGGTTTTACCCTGCGCCGGGGCCGGGGCCGTGTTTTACCCACCTAAAACAAATGCATGCGCCGGGGCCGGGGCCGGGGCCGTGTTTTACCCAGCTGCGCCGGGGCCGGGGCCGGAGCCGGGGCCGGGTTTTACCCACACCCTTAAAATGGGTCTAATTTGGCTCTAAATACAAGAAAAACACGTTTTCTACACGATAGGATGCTTAAACTGCCGAAAATAAACAATTTTAAAAAAATTTCCAAAATTTGCCTATATATGTTTATGTGTTAAAGATACAACATTTTCAAATGACCATATGACCTCAATTTTAGTACAAAAACTAATATATTTTGATGCAGTTGTACTAAAAACAACCTGCTCTTTCATTTGGAATGGTTAGAAACGCTCCTGGCAGCTTGCCAAAAATTTTTTGGGGTGGGTTTTTTCCCGCATATGGGTTTTTTTCCCGCATTGGGTTTTTTCCCGCCAGTTTGGGACAATTTTTCTCGCTAACGGCACACCCTACAGAGGTGTTCTATAGCCCATAAGAAAGCTTACGACTAGGCCTAGCTACCTGTATAATCAGCATTTCGATATGTCAAACCATTAAAAAGTTCTGGCCAAAAATCTGAAAAGTGGGTTTTTTTCCCGCTTGACTATATAAGTTCATAAAAAATATATATACCGTATTAGCGGTCAGTCAGTCATTCAACCTCAGACAGGGCAGTCTATTAAGCTCCAAATTTAAGCACTCTTCCAAACTGCCTCAAACAACCCCTGCTCAAGGAGGAGGGAACAGAAAAACTCCCGACAGAAAACAACACACAACAGTGCTCCGTCTCTAGACTGGTATGGTTTCTGCTGTTGCGAAAAAAAACAAGAAATTGGAAGAAAGCAAGAAAGTTGACTAGTTTTCTCCGCCACAAAATGACATGCACATAAGCTGCTAAGCTCCACGATATATACACGCACACACAAATACACAGGTTTGCATAGATATATATATATATATATATATATATATATACATATCCATGCGTTCATATTATAGTCGTATATACCTATATACCTACCCACATATACATTCAACATTAGGTCGGACTGAATGTTCGGTAAATATATACGTATATATAGCAAGGTTAACAAAAAAAAATCACCCGAAATTTTAACAAAAAAAAAATCACCCCACCCTGACTCACAGGAAAGTCGCAGAGACCCAATTTTTTGCATGGTGATAGCCACACATCTCGACATTACAGCCTGTGAGTTTGAGCCCCTAGGCCCTCTCCATGCGTTCAGGGCAGGCCTTTAAGTGAGGGTACCCAAAAGTGACCTCAAAAACGTTCATGACCGAAGTTCGAATTTCGGCTGCTATTTACTAAGGGAAAACCCTAGACAACCCATACTGTACATATGACATGTCCTGACTGTGCGCTATCGATACGTATATAGAAGTTCCCGGTCGGACCTCTGAGCCGTCTTGGGGTGGGTGATTTTTTTTTTGTTAAAATTTTAACAAATAAAAAATCATTTTCATATTTTGTTACTGAAGTCAGAACAGTAGCTAGAGCAAAACTAACGCCAAATTTGAGCTCAGCGACCTCGAAAACCCTTATAGCCGTTGTTTTTGAGGTTGCCTGACACTTCTGGAAGTCCAACCTGGTAACCAGCCTGGCCTGAACCGTCCGGCGGTAAACGTGATTCCAGAAGTCAGTAGTAGACTACAGTTACCTAAAAACTAATGCCAGATTTGAATTCTGCGCACTAGAAAACCCCCTAGGACAAGTTTGTAGCCACTTCTGACTGCCCAGTTGGTACCTGGAGGGTCCGGAAGGGTCCGGCAGGGGTCACGTGACCGTGGGTCATATACCACCAACATACGAAGTCCTAAGTTTCTCTGCCAAAACGGCTGGAAATAAGTTATAATCACTCACAAACACGAAAAAACAACATTTTAGCCTTTAAAACGGCATTTTATAGCCACCAGACTTCATACTAGACCCTGCCGGGGCCCATCAGTGACCACTAAGACTTCGGCGGGGTCAGTTGCCCGAGTTCGAACACCAGGTTGGTGGTTTTGGGTTCTAAATACGTTATTTAATGCGCTCTATCCAAAACTGATGAGAAAACATTGCTAGCTGCTCTCTGGGATCCGATCCGCCACTGATTTTTTTTTGTTAACGAGTGATTTTTTTTTTGTGAAACCGTTAACAAAAAAAAATCACAAACTTTCGCCTACTGAAACTTACTGGTAGGTGGTAGAGCAGCGAAACTGGGGTGGTTTAAAGTTTAGCCCAAGACCTATCCATGGGTCCTCAAAGTAATCGATTTGGTTTAGTTTTGCGAAAGTTCCAGCCAAAAAACCAAATTTTGATTTTTTTTTTGTTAACCTTGCTATATAACTTGCGCACATGCAGACGCGTAACATACGTATATATAGATATATTCATGAATGTATTGTTGATGATATATACATGTGCGTATATATATATATATATAATATCACAAAGTTTTAAAATTGATGGTGTACACAACCAACCAGCATCAATACTAAATATTTTCGTGTAGTTATTAACGCGCGCGCGGCTTCCTAGCTTCTTCTGCATCTAGTATATGCGAGATGTGATATATACGTATACGTATGCATTATATGCGTTAGTATATATATACTCTTCCTCATATATTAATGTACGTATATACATGTACGTGCGTATATATACGTACATACGCATGCAAGGTGTTTGAGCGTACGCGCCAAAACGTCACACTGGACAAGATGAAGTGAAATGGGAGGGAAAAAGCAATTCTGGGGGAAGCTGTAGATACATAAGCTGTGCTAACTACCACCTAGAGATGAGATCAGGGCCGAATTTTCCGGCCCGGCCCGGCCCTGCTCAAATTTTAGGTCTGCCCGGCCCGGCCAGGCCCTGTATCAAAATTTTCAAGCCCTGGCCCGGCCCTGAGTGCCGTTTAGGTCAGCGCGGCCCGGCCCGACCCTGAAAAGCCCTTATTTTTTTAAAAATCTTCTATAAAGTTTTGAAGCACTTAGAATCTTGTGTTCTACCCTGGCGCAATGTTATAATAATAAAATCATAATATTCTCTAAATCCAAAGTTCATTTAGGAAGTCAAAAACAATTATTAGAATTGGAAAGTGTAAAAGCGCAATAAATTAATGTGAGAAGCGTCAGGGCTTGGCAGGGCCGGACAGGGCTGGGCCGGGCCGGGCTTTTTCCGTTGGGAGCTGCGCGGCCCGGCCCGGCCCGGCCCTTAGTAAATTTTTTCCAGGCCCGGCCCGGCCCGTCCCTGTTTAAAAACCAGGTCTGCGCGGCACGGCCCGTCGGGCCGGGCCGAACCGGGCCGGGCTTTGTCGGCCCTGATCTCATCTCTACTACCACCCGCCAGATGTGTGGGGTGCAAACAGTGGCGTATCCAGGATTTTGAAAAGGAAGGGATCCGCGTCCGACCCGCAAAGGGGGGGTCCGGACCTATGTTTATATCTGCCAAAAAATGACTAAATATATCCGGCATTTTCTAGGGTTTTGAAAGTGGGAGGCTTCGCCTCCCCCTCCCCTAGGGAGGGGAAAATGGGGGGGGGCTTGCGAAAAGTGGGGGGGGGGCGAACCAAAGGTGAAAAAATATATATCTCATTCCGGCGAAGCCGGAAAAATTTTGAAAATTTTGGCCAAAAGTCCTTAAAATTTGGCATTTTCTGGGCACCTTATGGTAAGTGGGGGGGAAGCCCAAAAAAGTGGGGGTTGGGGCCGAGTGGGGGGGGGGAATGGGTCGAGTGAGGGGAGAACCCAAAAAGTGGGGGGGGCCCCCCCACCCCCCCAGTAAAAAAAGCCCAGGGTGTTTAACTTCATCCGACAATCCGGCGGGGGGGCACCCCCCCTGTAGAATTCACCATGCAGCAACTTCGGCCAGTACGCAAATGCGGGTGATTTTGTTGATTGTACTCAATGCCTGCCCGCCCGGCTGCAGAATTAAGCTTGTGAACAATACTCCAAACATGCCATATCAAAGATCGCACAGGGCATATATATATATATATATAAGTCATGCATTTATATACTTCCCTACGTCATACCTATATATTTATATATACGTATGCTATGCTGAGTGTATATATATGTGTTAGCACAAGCAAATCTAGATAAGCTCATTCTCTCCCATCATGTCCAGCATAAATGAAAGCCAAACTGGAGAGAGAGAGAGAAAAGAAAAAGAGGGTGGTGGTAGAGAGGGAAGGCGGAGGCCAGGACAGGAGGGAGAAAAGTGAAAAGGAAATAGTCATAACGACTCCCAACCAACAAAATCCATAGTCTCAACTCAACCGGCCGGCAGAAACAGAGACACAGAAAGCCCATTAAAGTAAATTGAGGAGTGAGCCTGCCACTTGTTGCATATAAACTCTACATGGCGCATATATATAATATATATATATATATATATATATATATATATATATATATATATATATATATATATTTATATGTAAGGTATATAGGCAAGCATAGGCATATATATACGTGTATATATATAAATGTTCTTTGCAAAAAAACATGCAGTATATATTTACGTACGTATATATATATATACAAGTAGGAAAAATGCTCCTTGCAGTCGCATGTAAAATGCAATATGAGCTATGATGGTCAACATTTAAATATGTCAAGGACAAGATTTAAAACGTCTAATATGAGCCAGCATCTAAATCGGTAAAGGACAAGCTGTAACTGGCTAATATGAGCCGCCACGTTTCTCTTGGGCTCATATTGACGCTCGCTGCCGTGGTTTCAACGGCTTGACATCACGACGACCTCTTACCATCTTGCCTACAGACTCTCTACTTTTATTCCCAATCCCAAGTCTGAAAAAATCCTCACCGTCTTGCGTAATGTTATTAGCTTCATATAATGTTTGGTTATAGGTATCCTGTCTGAATCTAATTTCACTAGCTCAAACACCCTATTTAAGGTATATATGTGAACACTTTAAGCAGCTAAAGTTCTCCCTTTAAAGTTGAATTAAGTGGCATTTGGTATATACCAGTTTTCTAAATCATAGACACACACTGCAAACTAGATACAAATGCATAAAGCTCCAGTAAACCGGTATTCTTCAAGTCTTCAGTACCGGCTTACTGTACACAGCACTTATACAATAAAATACACAGCTGATGTGTAAAACTTTGATGTGTGCTTACCCACTTGACTTTACTTATTGTATCAAGACCAGACGTCTGGCTTATTTTTACTGGGGGGGGGCGGTGGGCCCCCCCCCCCACTTGGCAACCTCCCCCCCCCATTCGAGGTCCCCCCCCCATAAAAGCCCCCCCCATAAATTTTTACCTCCCCCCCCATAAGCCAAAAAATTGCCAGATTTCACCATTTTTTTACCCTAAATTTTCGAAAATTTTTCCGGCTTCGCCGGAATTTTAACGAAATTTTAGCTATTTTAGCGTAAAAACACCTAAAATTTAGTCATTTTTTAACGATTTTTGGCAATTTTTACACAAAAAAACGTAAAAATTTGCAAACTTTTTCCAAAAATATGCCCCCCCACTTTTGGTGAGTCCCCCCCCATCGATGGGGGGGGCAACTTTGAGCCCCCCCATATCGCCCCCCCCCCATAAATTTTGGCCTAAAAATAAGCCAGGACGTATATATATGTCATGACAATTATATACGTGTACATGCGAATTTGAAAAGTGAAAAATAGTTAACTCAACTTAGTATCCTCGCGTCAATATGAGCCCAAGAGAAACGTGACGGCTCATATTAGCCAGTTACAGCTTGTCCTTTACCGATTTAGATGCTGGCTCATATTAGACGTTTTAAATCTTGTCCTTGACATATTTAAATGTTGACCATCATAGCTCATATTGCATTTTACATGCGACTGCAAGGAGCATTTTTCCTACTTGTCCTTCTTCCAATTTTTGGGAGCGCTGCTCTTAGGCAGAACTAGTCTGCAATTTATTACTCCCAGAAGATTCTCTATTCCAAACAATGACCACTGTCTTCGGGGGTTTGACCACTGGTCAATAGGCCACCTAGACCATAGTGACCAGTGGTCACTTCCGTCGGTTCTGAAAATATGCTCATTGAAACGAGCGTAGACAATTTACTATATATGGCCTCAACCAAAACCCCGAAAACGCTGTTTTAGGGGGTTTGACCACTGGTCAATAGGCCACCTAGACCATGGTGACCAGTGGTCACTTCCGTCGGTTCTGAAAATATGCTCATTGAAACGAGCGTAGACGGTTTACTATATATGCCCCCAACCAAAATCCTGAAAAACGCTGTTTTATGGGGTTTGACCACCGGTCAATAGGCCACCTAGGCCATAGTGACCAGTGGTCACTTCCGTCGGTTCTAAAAATATGCTCATTGAAACGAGCGTAGTCGATTTACTGTATATGCCCCCAATCGAAACCCCGAAAAACGCTGTTTTATGGGGTTTGACCACTGGTGAATAGGCCACCTAGACCATAGTGACCAGTGGTCACTTCCGTCGGTTCTGAAAATATGCTCATTGAAACAAGCGTAGTCGATTTACTATATATGCCCCCAACCAAAATCCCGAAAAACGCTGTTTTAGGGGGTGACCACTGGTCAATAGGCCACCTAGGCCATAGTGACCAGTGGTCACTTCCGTCGGTTCTGAAAATATGCTCATTGAAACGACTTTTTACGGACTTTTCCCAACTTTGACCCTGGGCGAGGAACCACGGGCGCCATGGGGCCTGAGGGTCACATCCATCGGTTTCGGCAGTATGCTCATCGTTTTCAGCGACCCCGATTTACTATATATGCGCACCACCAAATGGCCAAAAAATGCTATTTTAGACGACTTTTTGACAATTTTCTGTGTTGGGATCTCGAAAAATTTCTAAGTCCAAACGTCGATTTTTCCATTTTTGACCATCTGTAAAAATCGATCCAGAGCGAAATTCGGAAATCAAACATAAACTTGATCTGGACCATAACCTAGATAATCAAAAATTAGTATAGAAAAATTTTTCCTATGGGCCGTTTGAAAAATCGGTGTGCGCAAAAATCGCCCTATAAAAGTGGTCGATACAGAGAAAAAAAAACCCACTTTTAAACTTGTATCAAAAAGTCGATTTTTTCAAAGTTCATTTTTTCCGGACAAGTTTGGTATCATTCGAAAGCTCTTGGCCTGGAGATTTCAAAAATGTAAACTTTAGCTCTCAACTCCCTACCGTTAATTAGTTATGGCTAATTAACAGTTTCCCTAATCCGCAAAGTGCCTTTATAGCTCATATTATGAGGGGCGCTCCGCGCACCCTCATGATACCCTGGAATTTTTTAGTGGGTGGGGCACTTTTCGGTTCCCCCGTCCACTTTTGGGAGCCCCCCCACTTTCCCACTTTCGCCCTCTTTTCGGCAAGCCCCACCCACTTTTGAAATTTACGAAATTTTTCTCAATTCAGCAAATTTATGGACTTAAAATTATATATAAGTTCATTTTAAGGTGATGGCATCCGTTTGTGCAGTGCTTTTGTGGCGATTCTGTAAACCGCTATAACTTTCGCAATTTGAGCTGGAAAGAGCTTTATAATCGTTTTGAAGCTTATGACGAGTACATTCACATGAGCTTACGAAACTAGCAAAGTTAGCAAAAATTGTCTGATAACGGCTAACTATAGACAAAAAGTTTTGAACAAAGGACGTTTGTTGGGTTTCGCTCAGTGTCACTCTGGGTTTACTTTACTTTCGCCCCCCCCAATCGAGCACCTCCCCCAACTCGGCCCCACCCCCACTTTTTTGGGCTCCCACCCTAAGGTGCCCAGAAATTGCCAAATTGTTAGGATTTTTGGTCAAAATTTTCAAAACTTTTGATCAGAAACAGCGTTTTTGGTGCTAAAACTTGATTTTTGAACACTTTTAAGCATACTTAGCAGTGTATGGGGAAAACAGGCTATTTATACAGCATTTTTAGCATTTTTGGCCCATTTTATTCCACCCCCACTTTTCGACCACCCGCCCCCCCCACGCCCCACCAGTGGGGGGCGTCCCCCCACTCCCCCTCCCCAACTTATTTTTGCCTAAAATAAACCCAGGTGTCACTTAATGGTTGAGAAAATTCGCGAAATACACGGTGACACTAAATTTTCAAACTTTGCACTAAATCTCGAAACTGGAAACGTTTTAGCCCAAACCAAGAAAAAGTGCCTCCGCAATTGTATAATGCGAATTTCCACTCTACCAAAAGTCTCAGGAATCCGTCGAGTGGTTTTTGAGAAATCGATGTTTAAAACAAACTAGAGGGGGAAATGCCCGGGACGGGCAACCAGCTTTTTTTTAACCCGAGTAAATCACGCCTTGTTAGTACTACGTATATGTCTTTTATTACATAGACGTGATTTGCCCCGCGGCCGCCCAACCCCAATGCCGCGTCCACATACAACAGGTATTACATCTGCCACGGCGATGCTGATGCATGCAAGCGGCTACGTCGTGACAGGATTAGTAGACAATTATATATAAACTCATACAAGAGCATGAGCGTATATATACGTATACACACAGTGACGCAAGGTTGGCAGCCCGGGTTTGTATGCTATTAATGTTTAAATAAAATGCGACTGAGAAAAAACAAATTTGAGGTTAGTTTATGAAAGTACATACATTGCGTGAAACGAAATAAAATATGGCATGCAAAGGACTACTGTCCTTGTAATGCACGCCCCCGCATAAACTTGTGCAGCTGAGCTTCATGCTTTAACAATTTCGACTTAAATGTGCTCAGAGAGGAACAGGTAACAATACTGTCCGGTAAACAGTTCCAAACATTGCAAATTCTATAGAAAAAGAAATGGCTAGCTCTAGACTTTTTATATCGCTTAGGTCTAATAGACAAACTATTATGGCCCCTTGTCCCTGCGTCAGGCGAATATGTAAAATAATCAAAAGAACAATCAAAGGCATTATACACTATACTATGCATCAAATATAAATCATACATTAACCTTCTCATTTCCAATGATTGTAGGTTGCAACGTTTAAGTCTTTCCTTGTAAGTAAAATTTTCAAGGCCATACAGTCGTTTTGTAAATGCACGCTGTACTCCCTCCACAGCGTCAATGTCTTTAAGCAAACTAGGTGACCATATCTGGGCACAGTATTCCAAAATTGGTCTAACATACGTCACAAAAAGCTTAGTTAAGAGGACTGCATCTCTACTAGAGAAACTGCTAAAAATAATTCCTACTCTCTGATTGGCCTTAGCTCTAATTTGACTTATATGTTTAGAGAAAGTTAAATCATTACTCATCATTATACCCAGGTCCCGCATAAACTCGGTATCGGACAAAGATTCACCACCCAAAGTATAAACTTGATTATCGTTACGATAACCCAAATGCATTACCAGACACTTATTAGCTGCTACAGTCATTTGCCAATCTCTAGTCCATGCATCAATTTGAAAAAGATCATTTTGAAGCACATTTGCCTTGGTTGAATTTGCCTACAGCTTGGTAGAATAGGGAAAGACTTGAATGGTGAGCTGAGCAACTTTTGACATAGAACTGCGTATCCAAAGTGGCTGTAGAGTGCTGTGATGTGGCGGGGCGAGTACTTAAACGATTTTGGGTCAAAAATAAAATTTTTCAAAAGTGGTCAAACTTGGTATCAAATGAAAGCCCTAAGTGAGCTGAGCAACTTTTGTCATAGAACTGCGTACCCAAAGTGGCTGTAGAGTGCTGTGGTGGGGTGGGGTGGGGACTTAAACGATTTTGGGTCAAAAATAAAATTTTTCAAAAGTGGTCAAATTTGGTATCAAATGAAAGCCCTAAGTGAACTGAGCAACTTTTGACATGGAACCATCCACCAATATTTGCTGTGCCAAATAACGTCACGTGCCTACGAAACTTTTGTCTTTACTTCTTCAATCGGAATTTAATGATATATATATACCTATTTATATTTATTATATATTTAAAGGATATTTGAAGGATATATATATACGATACAGCCAACACACACACATATTATCCTCTTTTGCGCGGAGCATTTTTGTTACTTGTCTCCTAGTCTAGTCTCCTATGTAAGTGGGGCCGGGGCCGGATTTTACCCAGACCCCAAATTTTGGAAATTTTTGAAATTTGCTTAATTTTTGCAGTTTAAGCATCCTATCACATTATATAGAAAACGTGTTTTTATTGCATTTAAAGCCAAACCCGACCTATTTTAGCGAAAAATTAGCGGTTTTTGGCCAAATTTGAAAATTTGGCTTGAAATGACACCATCTCAGATTTTGGCCACCTGGACCTCACATAGAAGGTCGAACCTAGGTAAAATCTATACCAAATTAATCAGGAGGCTCTACTGAGCTAAGAAATGCATGAATTTTTCCTTTGCTGCTAATGGTTAGAAAAAATTTCATTTTGAAATTTGGGTTTTTTCCCGCACATGGGTTTTTCCCCCGCCGAGTCTAGGTCACCCCCAGGTCGCACCACAGGTACTAGAGCCTAAAGCCTAGAGCCCAGAGCTTAAAAACTCACCTCGTTAACATTCCGCGCATATTATAGTCCGAAATCAGGTAGTGCGCGTCAGCGGAAGGGAAAAAGGCGTATTGCGCAGTGTTGGAACATAGTTTCCTCTGGTGCCGGCGGAGGAGTTGAGCTAGAGCCTTGATATTGTACCAGTAGAAAGCCCTTCACGAGAGGTCCATGCTCTGCAAATTTGAGCAAAATCGGCCGAGCCGTTTTTGAGATATGGCAGACTGAATTTTTCAGTGCACGACTTTCTCTCACTTCCCCCCCCCCCCACCCTAGAGGTCGGAGCACTTAGATTTCCTATACCATATGGGGTTTTTTTTGAACAACTTTTTCCCCATTTCTGGGGAAATGAGTCTGGCTTATTTTTACTGGGGGGGGGGGGCCCACTCGGCAACCTTCCCCCCCCCCATTCGAGGTTCCCCCCCATAAATTTTTACCTCCCCCCATAAGCCAAAAAATTGCCAGATTTCACCATTTTTACCCTAAATTTTCAAAAATTTCTCCGGCTTCGCCGGAATTTTAACGGAATTTTCGCTTTTTTAGCGTAAAAACCTAAAATTAGTCATTTTTTAGCGATTTTTGGCAATTTTTACACAAAATACGTAAAAATTTGCTAAATTTTTACCAAAAATATGCCCCCCATCGATGGGGGGGGCAACTTTGAGCCCCCCCATATCGCCCCCCCCCCATAAATTTTGGCCTAAAAATAAGCCAGATGAGTACTGGCTTATTTTTAGGCAAAAATTTATGGGGGGGCTTCATGGGGGCCCCCCCCTCGATGGGGGGGCTGACCCAACATGGGGGGCATATTTTGGAAAAAAATTTCGAATTTTTGCGGGTTTTTCGTGTAAAAATGTGTAAAAATCGCTAAAAAATGAATAATTTTAAGTGGTTTTTAGGCTAAAATAGTGAAAATTTCGTTAAAAATCCGGCGAAGCCGGAAAATTTTTTGAAAATTTAGGGTAAAAACGGTAAAATTTGGCAATTTTTGGGGTTATGGGGGGGAGGTCGGAATTTATGGGGGGCATTTCATGGGGTGGCTCCTCGAATGGGGGGGGGAGGTCGCCGAATGGGGGCGGCCCCCCATCCCCCCAGTAAAAATAAGCCAGGAGTATGGAGTAGGTAGCACCTCCCCATAGGTCTGTGTACATAGCAGGATTTCGATTTTTTCGGACAGTTTTTTTCGGAAATGGTCAATCCTATTTTCGGGGTTAGCGGCAGCTGGGCTGGGCCATTGGGTCTGAGGTTCGGCGAGGAGCATGGCCCCATGGTCTAGATTGACAGTGGATATATGAATTTCGGATCTGTCCCCTGTAGTTTTCTGGCCAGTGGTCACTAGTTAACGTGTAAAAGGGGGGTCTGGGCCTACGGAGTAGGCAGCCCTATATATACATAAGATCCGCTGGGTTGAGGTTTCGTATTCGAATAGGAACCACTATATGTTACGAATAGAATCCAAATGGCCCATTAGTTTCGCTCTAGGACCTATCCATGTGGCTGGGGGGCACCCTGACGGTGGTGGGCCCTACCATGTCGCAACTCCAACTTTAACCTCTTCTACAGAAATATCTACAGTGAGCAGGTCTCTCTTATTTGGGATTTGGGGTGGGCTGCGGGAGCACTACAGCATAGGCTATAGTAGGTTTCGCCCGGACCCCTGTGGCGCCCTGGCCAGGGGTCCGGACCGGGGACCGGGCCCAAAATGGCCAAAAATCGATTTTCCCAAAAGTGGCCAAGTTTTGTATCAAATGAAAGCCCTTGATGAGGCGAACATTTTTTGTCATTGGAGGACCCCTCCAAAGTTGACCCAGCGGCCTGTGGCGCCCTGACCAGGGTCCGGAACGGTCCAAAATGGTCAAAAATCAATTTTTCTAAAAGTGTCCAACTTTGGTATCAAATGAAAGCCCTTGGTGAGGCGAACATTTTTTGTCATTGGAGGACCCCTCCAAAGTGGACCCAGCGGCCTGTGGCGCCCTGACCAGGGTCCAAACCGGTCCAAAAGCAACTTTTTGATAATTCTTTTAAGTTTGGTATCAAATGAAAGCCCGTGGTGAGGCGAACATTTTTTGTCATTGGAGGACCCCTCCGAAGTGTCCCTAGCGAGCTGTGGTGCCCTGCTCAGGGGTGAGGGCCGGTCAAAAATCGATTTTTCGAAAAGTTACAAATTTGGTACCAAATGAAAGCGCTTGGTTTTTTGCAAACATTTTTTCTCATTGCAGGACCCCTCCAAAGTGGACCCACCGGCCTGTGGCGCCCTGACCAGGGTCCAGCCGGTCCAAAATGGCCAAACATAGATTTTTCCAAAAGTAGCCAAGTTTGGTATCAAATGAAAGCCCGTGGTGAGACGAACATTTTTTGCCATTGGAGGACCCCTCCAAAGTGGACCCAGCGGCCTGTGGCGCACTGACCAGGGTCCAGACCGGTCCAAAATGCACAAAAATCGATTTTTCCAAAAATGGCCAAGTTTGGTATCAAATGAAAGCCCGTGGTGAGCCGAACATTTTTTGCCATTGGAGGACCCCTCCAAAGTGGACCCAGCGGCCTGTGGCGCACTGACCAGGGTCCAGACCGGTCCAAAATGGCCAAACAGATTTTTCCAAAAGTAGCCAAGTTTGGTATCAAATGAAAGCCCGTGGTGAGACGAACATTTTTGTCGTTGGAGGACCCCTCCAAAGTGGACCCAGCGGCCTGTGGCGCACTGACCAGGGTCCAGACCGGTCCAAAATGGACAAACAGATTTTTCCAAAAGTGGCCAAGTTTGGTATCAAATGAAAGCCCGTGGTGAGGCAAACATTTTTGACATTGGAGGACCCCTCCAAAGTGGACCCAGCGGCCTGTGGCGCCCCGACCAAGGTCCAGCCGGCCCAAAATGGCCAAACAGATTTTTCCAAAAGTAGCCAAGTTTGGTATAAAATGAAAGCCCGTGGTGAGACGAACATTTTTTGCCATTGGAGGACCCCTCCAAAGTGGACCCAGCGGCCTGTGGCGCACTGCCAGGGTCCAGACCGGTCCAAAATGGACAAAAATCGATTTTTGCAAAAATGGCCAAGTTTGGTATCAAATGAAAGCCCGTGGTGAGACGAACATTTTTTGCCATTGGAGGGCCCCTCCAAAGTGGACCCAGCGGCCTGTGGCGCACTGACCAGGGTCCAGACCGGTCCAAAATGGCCAAACAGATTTTTCCAAAAGTGGCCAAGTTTGGTATCAAATGAAAGCCCGTGGTGAGGCAAACATTTTTGTCATTGGAGGACCCCTCCAAAGTGGACCCAGCGGCCTGTGGCGCCCCGACCAAGGTCCAGCCGGCCCAAAATGGCCAAACAGATTTTTCCAAAAGTAGCCAAGTTTGGTATAAAATGAAAGCCCGTGGTGAGACGAACATTTTTTGCCATTGGAGGACCCCTCCAAAGTGGACCCAGCGGCCTGTGGCGCACTGACCAGGGTCCAGACCGGTCCAAAATGGACAAAAATCGATTTTTGCAAAAATGGCCAAGTTTGGTATCAAATGAAAGCCCGTGGTGAGACGAACATTTTTTGCCATTGGAGGGCCCCTCCAAAGTGGACCCAGCGGCCTGTGGCGCACTGACCAGGGTCCAGACCGGTCCAAAATGGCCAAACAGATTTTTCCAAAAGTAGCCAAGTTTGGTATCAAATGAAAGCCCGTGGTGAGACGAACATTTTTTGCCACTGGAGGACCCATCTAAAGTGTCGCTAGCGAGCTGTGGCGCCCTGGTCAGGGGTGAGGGCCGGTCAACAGAGCGACGACCCCCCCCCTGGTGGGCGATTCCTGTTTTCCGACAAACCTTTGTAAAAGTCGCTAACGTACACGTGCGTTCGGAAACAATTGCGTTTTTCAAATTCTCCCTATCCCCCGTGGGAGTTCCGCCCCCGTATTCCTGTTTTCCGGAAAACCTTTTCTAAACGTTTTCTGAAGCAGACACAATTGCGTTTTTCATATTTTCCGTACCCCACGCAGCGCGACGACCCCCCCCCCCGGTGGTAGTTCGGCCCCCTGTCATCCTGTTTTCCGATAACCCCTCTGTAAACGTTTTCTAATGCAGAAACAAATGCGTTTTTCAAATTTTCCGTACCCCACGCAGCGCGACGACCCCCCGCCCCCAGTGGGAGTTCGGCCCCCCCGTCATCCTGTTTTCCGATAACCCCTCTGCAAACGTTTTCTGATGCAGAAACAATTGCGTTTTTCAAATTTTCCGAACCCCACGCACCGCGAAGACCCCCCCCCCCCGTGGGAGTTTGGCCCCCCGTCTTCCTATATATTTTCCGATAAACCTTGGTAAACGTGTTCTGATGCAGAAACAATTGCGTTTTTTCAAATGTTATCCTCCGCTCTGCGCTATAACGTCGGCTTCCTTCGGCTCCCCGTCAACTTGTTTTAAAAAAGGTCCAAAATTTTCAAACAGGTAATGCTCCGTACAAATGACAAAAAATGCCCTAACGTGCTTACAATACGTATATATATATATATATATATACGTCCTATCTGGTTTTTTCAAATCATTTTTGCTTCAGTTTATTCATTTTATTTATTAAGCCTGCGAAAAAAAACCTCTACAGCGGAAAAATGCAAGAAACTAGAGGGAAAAATGCCTTAGACGGGCATGCAGTGGCTAGAATAGGGAAAGAAGGAAGGGCGGAAAAATGCCAATATAATTGACAGTCGGCACTGAAAATGATAGAAACTAGATTCAGCGCCGAATAGGGAAAGCAGTCGGCGCTGAAAATGATAGAAACTAGATTCAGCGCCAAATAGGGAAAGCAGTCGGCGCTGAAAAATAATAGAAACTAGATTCAGCGCCGAATAGGGAATGCAGTCGGGTAGCGTGGAACAGGCAATTCCTCCGTCCATCCTATTCGCGTGAACTGCTCTGCACTACCCGAGAACGTGGTATATATATATATACAAGATAACAAAAATGCTCCTTCGTCGCATGTAAAATACATATGAGTCCCCAGGAGGCAGGTTGTACAGTAGCAGAAGACAAGATCCACCCTGTAAAATACATATGAGTGGAGTGGGGTTGTAAAAGAATGAAGACAAGCTGCAACCGCGAACCATATGAGCCTGCCCTATAACGAGGCTCATATTGGCGTTGTGATGATAATGATACTTTGACGACAAATTACAATTATGATCATTACATGCACTTATGATCAACTGTATTTAAACTTTATGCAATTTAACCAACTTGAAAAAAGCTGTATACGTGGTTGTTCAGAAAATCAAGCGCAGTGCCAATTAAACTTTAAACATTAAGTAAAACGGCTATATATATATATACAAGAATAAAAATGCTCCGGTGGAGCATGAAAAATGCAATATGGGTGACATTAGGTTGTAAATGGACAGAGGACTAGGTTTTAAAACGTTAATATGGGAGGGGCAGGTTGTAAATGCCAGGAGGACTAGGTTAAAAGCGCACTAATATGGACCAGCTTCGCTGAACAACCCATATTCGCGAAAACTGTCCAGAGTTTCTATCGGCTGCTGCTTGCTGTTGATATTGGCAGTTCTTCGAAAAATTGTACGATATGTCAGCACGGCCTGCAAGTATATATATGTGGTCGTGCTCCTTTATTATACAACTTAATAATACACGCACACAGTGTTTTTTTTTTCGCCGACGGCTTGTGTGTAACGTTACACACCTCTCCAAAAATTTTTGCTATTTTTCAGAAAAAAGTGTGTAACTACCTAAAAATTCCTAATTTACTCGCGTTTTTATTACTATATGAATAATTTTATTGGTAACAGATTATTTCTAATTTTTTAGAAGTATTTCTTTATAAGTGAAAATTGAAATATCAAAATAATGTATATACTGCAAAAGCTCGTGAAGATTTACCAAATCAGCTCGACAAAACTATATAAATAAATTGAGACATTATAATACAACGCTATGACCTGGTATGTACATAGCAAGAAAATTAAAAAAGCAGCAACAGGATTTACAAACAGATTTGCCCAACTTAAATCAAAGTATTTCTCGTAAGGCCTTCTACGTATAGCACAAAACTTTGCAAGGAAGCAGTCATACGTAAAAATTTTGCTTTAGTAACTGAAACGCTTGGTGTGTAGACATTTTTACTAGTAATTATTAGTTCAGCAGTGCTGTGTTTATCCAAAATACTGCATGCAAACCCAAACCCCTCAAAAAGGTGGGTGAAATTTCTGAATTTTGAAAAAATCCGTAATAATAGAAACGTTTGATTAATATGACATAAAATAAAATAGTAGTTTTCTTTCACAAAGAAAATTTCTGAAACCATTATTTGAAACCTATTCTGAAATTTATCTGAAATAAGAGTATACGATATAGTGAATAAATGAATGAGCAAATATGTCTTTACTAACGAACTGTGGATTGTTAAATCTAGATACAGCAAATCCTTGGGCTACACCAAAATTAAATGTAAAACAATGTGTAGAAGGGGGGTCTGGGGGGCGAAGTCCCCCAGGAACGGTAAATATGCGTGAACAAATCAATGCTCATTCGAAAAAGCTCCGACTATTAGGCAAAATTTGTCCAAAATTTTTGTGTAATGTTACACAGTCGCCAAAATTTTTTTGCTATTTTCTAGAAAAAAGTGTGTAATTACACGCGTTTTTGAGCAAAAAAAAAAACACTGCACGCACATAATGTCAACTGCTTTTCGCATCAACTTAATACAAGATTCTGCGCTGACACTGCAGAAAAAACACCTTGAACACCTTTCTACCAGAACTGCTTTGTTTATTTGGAATAAGCTTTAATATTTCAAAATCGTCCCGCTTGCTTTGAAAGTTGAAGAATGCAGGATCTTACTCGTATGTCATGTGGAGTGGAGCATGAGTGACCGCGAATATGGGTTGTTCAGCGAAGCTGGTCCATATTAGTGCGCTTTTAACCTAGTCCTCCTGGCATTTACAACCTGCCCCTCCCATATTAACGTTTTAAAACCTAGTCCTCTGTCCATTTACAACCTAATGTCACCCATATTGCATTTTTCATGCTCCACCGGAGCATTTTTATTCTTGTCCTATTTCATTTTTAAGGTTCTCAGTAAAAAGCAAAAACGTTAAAGCTGTGTGAAAGAAACTTTAAAAATTCCACCAATCATTACAAGTACAGAACAAAGAAGCTTGAAAAGTTCCAATTTCATACTTTTTCTCTATTTTGACAGAAATCCAACATCCAGTACCCATGGCTGCAATAGTTTTAGTTACTGTATATAGCACTCTACTGCAGCGCAACCAAATGCAAACTTTACTGTCAGTGAAGGAAACTCATAAGACACGATTTGCAATGCTCTTCCGTACTTGTAAACAACGTTTCAGGTGTCTCTTGCTAGTGATAGGCCGTGCTGCACTTCAGTCTTCAGCAGCACTCTACTGCAACACAACCAGACGCAAACGTCAATGCCAAAGAAGGAGACTTACACGGCACAATTTCTAATGCTATTCCGCTGTTGCCTGCAGAATTTCAGGCGATTGCAAGTTATCTGTAGTTAGTTATAGGCCGTGCTGTACTTCAGCAGCACTCTACTGCAGCGCAACCACATGCAAACTTTACTGTCGGTGAAGGAAACTCATACGGCACGATTTGCAATCCTCTGCCGCACTTGTGTGCAAAATTTCGGGCGATTGCAACTTAACTGTAGTTAGTTACAGGCCGTGCTGTACTTCTGCAGCACTCCACTACAGCGCAACCACATAGTAACATCGTAATAAGTATACAAAACGTATCTATAATAGTTTGTCATGTCCTAAACAATCTGTATGCCGAATTTCAAATACCGGTGACGAATGAATAACTTGTTATCGACTGTGCTGTGTTTGGGGCAGCACATACAGCACGGTGGAAGCTACAGAGTGTACTAACTAACATAGCTACAGTTCCTCCTTACTAAAGACACAATTATCACCAAGTTTCATACGTTTAGCCGATTACGGTCAGTCTACAGACAGCGTGCTATGGTTGCTGCATAACAGTACAGCACGATAGCAGCACCGCACAGCGCTGCGACTATGCTCATCGTTTTCAGCGACCCCGATAACCCTTATATGCGTCCCACTATATGGCCCAAAACAGCATATTTAGGCCTATTTTTGACTATTTCCTGTAGAGTTGGGACTTAGAAATTTTTCCAAAATGGCCATTTGGCCGGACCAACTTTGGGCCGGCCGCCAGAACGATCCTGGCCAGATATCAAAAATCGCCCTCGTTAGGACATATAAACCCTTCCGTAGATCCTTATGCAACAAACCACGTCTCTCTAGCGTCTTCCCTGAGTCCTGTAGCTTTGACAAAAAATTGGCCATTTTTGGCCATTTTAGCGCCAAGTCCACTTTTGGCCGGCCGTACAGGTGGCCGGCCGGGCCGGGCAGCGAAAAAATATCAAAAAGGTTCACTTTCAGGGTATATATATACGTTCAGAAAAACCAAACTTCACCTGCTGAAAATGCCCAGATCGTTCTAACACTGCGACAGAAAATTGCATTTTTCCAAGCGTGACTTACACGGAAAAAAAACAAACGGACCTAACTTGCCCGGAAGCGAAAATTTTCAAAGTTGGAAATTTTGACCAAAACTTTTTTGCGACTTGTAGTACTCGTGTGTAGATTCCAACGATACCAAAATTGTCCAGTTTCGTTGAGTATTTAGCTCGAACGGGTCTCCAAGGGCCGCACTGAGCCTTTTACACCCATATTATAGGGGAGCGCTCTCGCGCTCCCCTATAACTCGAAACAGAATTATTTCCTAAATCCTATTAAATAATGTATTTTTATAAATATTATATATATTTATTTACGCAAACGAACCAAGCAGGATTATAAATAACACATGACATGTGCATGTGGTAGGCACTGCTGAAACCATTAGGTAACTTTGCAGTATGTATTTACATATATAATGTGTACTGTACAGATAAATAGAAAGGTAAAAACTCTGGTACAGATTGATGTTAGGTAGGCCAATATGAGCCTCGTTATAGGGCAGGCTCATATGGTTCGCGGTTGCAGCTTGTCTTCATTCTTTTACAACCCCACTCCACTCATACGTATGTATTTTACAGGGTGGATCTTGTCTTCTGCTATTATACAACCTGCCTCCTGGGGACTCATATGTATTTTACATGCGACGAAGGAGCATTTTTGTTATCTTGTCTTCAGTTCTTTTACATGCTCCATTGGTATCTTGTCTTCAAGTCCTTTACATAAGCTCTTACATAAGCCTTTAAATAAGCTCCATAAGAAAACCAAATTAAGTACCTATGTAAGTATTCATTCATTCCAACGACGTAGTTTAAACAGCTTTGTCTGTTTCCCGAAATAGGGCTGCTGATTTCATCCGAGATTTGCGCTGGACTGGGGATTTGCTTTCTATGCAAATGCATGCTTTCGAGCATGCAGTTCTATGACAAAATTTGCTCAGCTCGCTTAGGGCTTTCATTTGGTACCAAATTTGACCACTTTTGAAAAATTTCTTTTATGACCGAAAATCGCCTAAGTCCCCACTCCACCCCACCACAGCCCTCTACAGCCACTTTGAGCATACGCTTCTATGACGAAAGTTGCTCAGCTCTCTCAGGGCTTTCATTTGGTACCAAATTTGACCACTTTTGAAAAATTTCATTTTTGACCGAAAATCGCCTAAGTACCCCACCACAGCACTCGACAACCACTTTGAGCATGCAGTTCTATGACAAAAGTTGCTCAGCTCGCTCAGGGCTGTCATTTAATACCAAAACTGACCACTTTTGAAAAATTTTATTTTTGACCACTTGACCCCCCTACCCGTTTGACCCTTCAAACGGCAAAGTGGAACCAGCTCAGCAAAATGGGTGGATCGGACGGCATAACGGACACCGGGAATGAGCTGGGCGCACCAGAAAACCCCTATGGACAAAGTTTTGAGAGGCTAAGTACAGTCCTATATGATGTTCCCGGAAGTCGGTACTGACCGGACCGTCCAGACGGCAAAGTGGAACCAGCCCAGCAAGATGGGTGGGTCGGACGGCAAAACGGACACCGGGAATGAGCTGGGCGCACCAGAAAACCCCTATAGACAAAGTTTGGAGAGGCCAAGTAAAGCCTACTATTGACCTCCAGGAATCGGTTTCCGACCTGACCCCTCAGACGGTCAAGTGGAACCAGTTTCTATCATTTTCAGCGCCGACTGCTTTCCCTATTCGGCGCTGAATCTAGTTTCTATCATTTTCAGCGGCGACTGCTTTCCCTATTCGGCGCTGAATCTAGTTTCTATCATTTTCAGCGCCGACTGTCAATTATATTGGCATTTTTCCGCCCTTCCTTCTTTCCCTATTCTAGCCACTGCATGCCCGTCTAGGGCATTTTCCCTCTAGTATTCAAATAAAACAAACCAAACCGATCTAGCTGCTAGCCTGTGAAAAAAGTCAATCAGAACCGAAGCGCCAAAATACCATACGTAACCCATAACCATAACCCATAACAATGCGCTGAAAAATGCACTTCCGAAAAGCTTTATTAACCGAGAAAAAAACAAACGCCTAGTGCAAAATTTTGAAGTTCGGAATTTTAACCAAAAGTTTGGTGATACTTGTATACATATATATAGTACTGCTCGAGTACTTTACGATGGTATATATAACATTTTTACCCCTTCCGGGCCTCTAATTAGCTGGCATTTTCCTACAGGGGGTGGGGGCGGCCCCCCCAGAAATCCGTTCCCTCTCCAGACTTGGGTGTCGCCCCCCCCCCAGGATTCGGGCCTTCCTCCCCCCCAGAACTCTAAAGTGCCCTGAAAAATGGGGTTTTGAGGGTAAATTTTGAAAAATTTTTCCGGCTTCTCCGGATTTTTAGATATTTTTAAGCATTTTTAGCTATTTAAGCTTAAATTTAGGTTAAAAATGGTCAATTTTTAGCTCAGCAGCAAAAAATAGCTATTTTTTCAGTATTTTTGAAAACTTTTTCTTCCCTCCCCCCAGAAATCCGTGCTCCCTCCCCAGACCTGGGGGGGACCGCTCCCCAGACTTCCCTCCAGAAATTTTTGCCTAGGAAAAAGCCAGATTAGTAGTGTTGTTTTGATAAATCAAAAATCAAAAATCAAAACTTGAATCAAAACCAATTTTGGGTTTTGATTTTATCAAAAATCAAATCAAAAATCAAAACTCGGGTTGGAAAAATCAAAAATCAAATCAAAAATCAAAACGCGAAGCCAAATTTATCAAAAATCAAAAATCAAACCTTAAAAAATCAAAACCTAGTTTTGATTCAAGGCTAAAATCAAAACTAGGTTTTGATTCAAGGATGAATCAAAACCCAGTTTTGATTCAGCGTTGAATCAAAACCTAGTTTTGATTCAGCGCTGAATCAAAACCTAGTTTTGATTCAGCGATGTCTAATATACTTAAACAAGAAATAAAAATGCTCCTAAAGAGCAAAGAAAGGAATATGAGTCAACATGGAACATGTAAAATGCTAAATATTGTCGGTTGTAAATTAAGAATAAGACAAGCATGTAAAATGCTAATATGAGTCTGGTGAGGTTGGAAAGTGCAGAAGACAAGTTTGTACACGCACCAATATGAGTGCATGCCAAATAGACTCATATTGGCATTATTTAGTATTCTGAAGGCAAGTGGTTGCGAATTTCGGTTATATATCACTCACGTAATGTCAGCAAGACGAGACAGGGTAGTTTTAGGGTGGATGACAGGATTCTACACAGGTTACGCACGTATATATATACTGGCATTTTTTTAGGGTTTTGAAAGTGGGGGTTGCCCCCCCCCCCCTAGGGAGGGGGGGGGGGGGGCTTCCGAAAAGTGGGGGCGAGCCAAATGTAAAATATACCGAAATTTTTAGCGAAAAATTAGCATTTTTAAGGTAAAAACGCAAAAAATCGCTGTTTTTAAGCTTAAAATGAGCTTATAAGTCCATAAATTAGCTAAAAACTGAGAAAATTTTTGAAAATTTGACATCAAAAACCTAATTTTTTGACACTTTTGGACGACCCCCAAAATAGTGGGTGGGGGCTTGCCGAAAAGTGGGGGGGGGGGCCAAAGTGTGGGGGGGCGCCGAAAAGTGGAGGGGGGAACTGATTGCGGGGGGGGCCCCCACCCCCCCCCCCCCCACTAAAAAAATGCCAGTATATATGTCACGAAAGTTAACATCAGATTTAACTTTGAGTCTCTGAATACATGACTTATACAAACGCTTATTAAAAATGTTATATATATATCCGTCCTCGGCGCATTGTTGACTAACAGCGGTTTAACAGTTTCCTAAGGAGAAAAGTTGACAATGTTGACCATGGTTGGGATATCCATGTGACGTCAATAACGCTACTTATTCGTCTTAACTCCTGCGTGGAAATATATCCGTTAGAATTCCGCAATGGATGCATGCATTATTGTTTTTTAAGGCATGCCAATATGAGTCTATTTGGCATGCACTCATATTGGTGCGTGTACAAACTTGTCTTCTGCACTTTCCAACCTCACCAGACTCATATTAGCATTTTACATGCTTGTCTTATTCTTAATTTACAACCGACAATATTTAGCATTTTACATGTTCCATGTTGACTCATATTCCTTTCTTTGCTCTTTAGGAGCATTTTTATTTCTTGTTTATCCACTTTTTACATGTCTTGACATAACAGCGTTAAAGAATCATTAAGCATTATATATGCATTAAATACTCAGACTCACGTGTGTGGTTCTATGGCAAATTGGCTCCGTTCCACCCTGACACCCTTCACACCAGACCGCTATACAGCAAGTTAGGGTAAGGTTGTCTATGATATATAATAGCTTAGTTTCCCCCCCTACCCCAGCAGAGCACTCTACAGCCACTTTGAGCATGCGCTTTTATGAGAAAAGTTGCTCAGCTCACTTGAGGCTTTCCTTTGGTACCAAATTTGACCACTTTTGAAAATTTTCATTTTCGACCCAAAATCGCCAAGTCCCCACCCCACCCCACCACAGCACTCTACAGCCACTTTGAGCATGCAGTTCTATGACAAATGTTGCTCAGCTCGCTTAGGGCTTTCATTTGGTACCAAATTTGACCACTTTTGAAAAATTTCATTTTTGACCGAAAATCGCCTAAGTCCCCACCCCACCCCACCACAGCACTCTACAGCCACTTTGAGCATGCAGTTCTATGCCAAAAGTTGCTCAGCTCGCTGAGGGCTTTCATTTGGTACCAAATTTGACCACTTTTGAAAAATTTCATTTTTGACCGAAAATCGCCTAGTCCCCACCCCACCACAGCACTCTAACAGCCACTTTGAGCATGCAGTTCTATGACAAAAGTTGCTCAGCTCGCTGAGGGCTTTCATTTGGTACCAAATTTGACCACTTTTGAAAAATTTCATTTTTGACCGAAAATCGCCTAAGTCCCCACCCCACCCCACCACAGCACTCTACAGCCACTTTGAGCATGCAGTTCTATGACAAAAGTTGCTCAGCTCGCTGAGGGCTTTCATTTGATACCAAATTTGACCACTTTTGAAAATTTTCATTTTTGACCACATGACCTCCCACCGACCTGACCCTCCATATGGCAAAGTGGAACCAGCACAGCAAGATGGGTGGGCCCAACGGCAAAACGGACACCGGAAATGAGCTGGGCGTACCAGAAAACCCCTATAGACAATGTTTTGAGAGGCTATGTACAGTTCTATATGGTGTTCCCGGAAGTCGGTACCGACCGGACCCGTCAGACGGTCAAGTGGAACCAGCCCAGCAAATTTGGTGAATCGGGCAGCAAAACTGATGGCGGGAATGGATTCTCCGTCCCAAAAAACCTTTATATGCACGATTTGAGAAGTCTATCTTGAAAAATAAGCGAAAAAACTAAGTTCAAAGTCGGACCCAACATTCACCAACTTTGGCGGGCCACTGTGGCGCTGTGGCGCAACATATCAAAAATCCGACTTCAAACGTCATAATCCGGATATATGTCCTTATCAACCATATATAACTTGTCTGGTTTGTATTTGCACAAAGAGCTGGAAAGAAGCTAATCCCAGGCATACTTTTGGCCATTTCGACGTTCTGAGCCGACTTTGTGGCGCCACTGTGGCGCTGCGGCGCACTGTGGCGCGGCGGCGACCACATATATCGAAAGTCAGTAACCTATATATATTGATGATATACCACAATAGGTGTCTTCCCTTCGCTACATTCTGTGAAAGAGGCTACAAAATGGTGACATACGAGGGTAAAACGGAGACACCGGAAAAAAAACATCGCCGGCATAACTGCCGGCGGGTGTAACTTTTTAACGGTAAGTGCTACGGGGATGAAATTTTCCAATTATACTAAACTCGACACGGACTTTCTTTTGCGCAGGATCTGCGCAGGAATCTGCGCAGCCTCTGCGCAGCGCCTCTGAAGGCTGTCATTGGGGCGTTTTGACTCATATTATAGGGGTCGCTACCGCGACCCCTATGATATAATATACTTATATAAACAGACTTCTTCAGTACCGCTATATAATATACTTATATAAACAGACTTCTTCAGTACCGCTATTTATTGATTTCTGCCAATAAATGTGTTTGTGTGTGCGCAAGTCTGCGCTGAGTTGTTATTTTCTCATTTGGTTGACGATCTTCTGGCTTACTTCTACTGGGGGGGGGGGGGGTGGGGCTCCCCCATTGGGCGACCTCCCCCCCCCCCATTCGAGCCGCCCCCCCCCCATAAAAAGCCCCCCCCATAAATTCCGACCTCCCCCCCCCCATAACCCCAAAAATTGCCATTTTTTGCCATTTTTAGCCAAAATTTTCAAAAATTTTTCCGGCTTCGCCGGATTTTTACCTAAATTTCCACTATTTTAGCTTAAAAAACACCCAAAATTAGTTATTTTTTAGCGATTTTTAGCATTTTTTACGCAAAAAACCTAAAAATTTGTCAAAAAATATGCCCCCCCCATTTTCGGTGAGCCCCCCCATCGATGGGGGGGGGCTTCGTCGAGCCCCCCCCCCATATCGCCCCCCCCCCATAAATTTTGGCCTAGAAGTAAGCCAGATCTTGTCTCAGAGTTGATGAGACTTTTTCGTTTCGCGACAGAACCTTCATTCCACGATTTTGACGAGGTTTATGCGGTATTCTCATTCCAAGCTGCTGCTGGTCCGTCAGTGTTGAGAACCCTAGAACTTTGCTTCTCCAGGCCAAACAAGAGTTTAGTAGGATTTTCGCTCAACAGCGTTTACTTTTTGGTGCAGTCCCCCGACTATATTTCTTAAGCCGCCTCAGCGGCTCAGCATAGTTACAAAAATTCAAAATATCCAATTTTGTGCAGTAAATTGCATTGGTCAGGTAATCATTTTCCGTGTATCCCTCTAGTACATATCACTCTATTACCTACTGTTTGAAGTTGCCTTGCCGACACCATAACAAAACTCAGATTCACTCATTTGCCTACACTGCAAAACTAAAAATTACTCATTTACCTACAAATTAATCCTCCAAAACTAAGAATCCCTCAATTGCCTACAAACGACATCAATAAAATTAAGCGTCACTCATTTGCCTAGACTACCGTAATCTCCTTTACAACTGTTTACAAGACATACAAGTAATATACTAAAGTCTTACACAAAAATGTGAGTAGAAAACTGTATAACTTCTTACTGCATTTACTATTCATCAGAAAAACAAAACATTATCCATTTTTAGAC
Organism: Trissonchulus latispiculum; assembly: GCA_030248195.1. Classification (NCBI taxonomy): domain Eukaryota; kingdom Metazoa; phylum Nematoda; class Enoplea; order Enoplida; family Ironidae; genus Trissonchulus; species Trissonchulus latispiculum. Next base: position 31,501 of record JASAND010014905.1, read on the forward strand.
TCCTCGTGATTAAAGGAAAACGAAAAAAATAAAATCCAAAATTTTGAAAAATTCAAAAATAGAATACACCGGTTTATCTGTTTATCGGTTTATCTTGCCTATCTGCAGGGCTGTTGCGCGGCCTTCCTCAGAAAAAAGGAATAAAAAAAGGAATTTTGAAACAGAAAAAAAGGAAAAAAAAGGAATTTTCCCGACGAAAACTGACAAAAACAACAAATTTTAAAGGCTATTTTCTGGCTACTACGCTAACGCATTACTATTATTTTTGCTTTAAAAATTTATTCAGATCGGATAGATTCGACGAAGCCGAGCGATTGACATTGACATTGATATTGACATCTGAAAATGGCTCCTGAAATTTGTACTGCCGCCTGTAAACTTTTATGCATATAAACACACAGACTTATGGTATATAGGCAGGGACTAGACAGTGGTGGACTTTTTAGATTTTTATGATAAGCTGGAAAATTTTCAGATTTTTATGATAAGTTGGAATTTGGAAAAGTGCTGGAAAATGTTCGAAAATTCCAAAATTTTTTGAGAAATAAATGGTCCAGATTCAAGTAACGGAATGCCTGGCACTTCAAGAGCAACACTTAAGCTATGTTCTTCTACTATAAGTAGTGTCGTAGTAGTAGAGTAGTAGAGATGCGTCGGGGCCGCCACTACCGGAGCCGGGCCGGGGCCTGGAAATTGAGGGTCTAAATTAAAAATTTTTAAAAATTCTTTAAACCCTAGGTGGGAGGGTAGTCGATAAAATTGAGAAAAGAGAAAGAGAACTAAAACTGAAATAGCAGAAACGAAATCTCAACGATAAAACGAGAAGTTCAGATAATAATATTCGAAATTTTCTGCAAAGTCAATTAAAACTACACTTTTCCAGCCAAATAGATCAAAATACAAAACGTAAACCCAAGTCAAGTTATTATTAAATATACGTCAAAAATATAAAACCAACTTTGAAATTAAAATGCATGCGATCACATCCCGGCGAAGCCGGAAATTTTTGAAAAAAATGTGGGCAAAACGTAAATTTTGCTTAAAAAGTTTATAAATTCCTAGACTTTTTGAAGTCAGCCAGAAAAAAAGGAAATAAAAGGAATTTTTGGCGAAAAAAAGGAAATAAAAGGAAGGTCTCGAAAAAAAAGGAAAAAAAAGGAAAAAAAGGAACCGCAACAGGCCTGCTATCTGGGAAATTTTTGCTGAAAGAAGACATTTTAGCTTGCTTAATATTCCGGAGAAAGGTCTCATAAACCGACATCTATTTTGAAAGTTTTGAAATATTTTAAATTTTGCCAGCCCTAACTTTTGATTTTTTTGGCCAAATACTGAAATTTTTCATCTCCGCCCTACTGTACATGTAGCAAACTCCTTTAATATTCATCAGAGACCTTTAATATTAAATATTGCATTCATACAAAATTTCAAAGTTATTGGTCAGAAAATGAAAAGTTAGTTGAATAGTAGATCCACAGTTATTAAAGGAGATTATGGTAGTGTAGGCAAATGTGTGACTCTTAGTTTTGAAAGATTAATTTGTAGGTAGAAGAGGGATTCTTAGTTTTGGAAGATTTATTTGTAGGTAAATGAGTGACTCTGAGTTTTGACTAATAAACGTAGGTAGGAGAGTGGGTAAGTTGAGTTTTGAAAGGGCGTAGGTAAAAGAGTGATAGGCCAGTAAACCTCATTTTCAATGTGAGAACGTATTTGCTTTGCAGGAATTGAAACGAAAATCCAAACTTTAATTTTTTAATATGTAACTACTGCATCTTTGGCACACAAAAACATATTGAACGTATATATTTCTGAAAGTGTACGAAACTTCGAGTTTTGTTGTCGGAAAAGGATTCTTGTGACCTCGTTTACTGCTTCCAAAGTCGATAATTTAAAAAGGAGATATTTCGGAGGAAATATTTAGAAGTTTATGTACGTATGTAGAACGGAAACGTGAATGCAAAATCAGAAGCTGAATTTAACTTCAGCAATTGTTTTAACAATGTTTATTTGCTGCTTGTGTTCCTTCTATTTATAATAAATTCATAGTGGTTGGAACAGTATATATATCTTTTCAACAAAAACTAATCCGCTGCAAAGTATCACTGTAGACTGTAGCTAAAAATTCACAGCGATTTGATAACCGGTGTCCCACAAATGATTTTCATTATGACTGCAAAAAATGTGAAAAATTGCACTACTTCTAAAATAGCAATTTCACGTAAACCAAAATTAGCTTCATTGTATCCATTTAAAGGAGAGGAGAAAATGTCAGCAACATTTTGATAGAAGATAGCTCTAACTCCAAAAATGAATAAAATGAACGAATTTCATAGAATTTGTAGAATAATAAAATTCATAATCATTAAACAGCTATATGATTTGTAATTTGACTATGCACAGAAAATCGACGTCGTGTTTGGAATCCTGATATTAAAAAAACCGGTACCCGGTCTGAAATTAAGACGGAGCAGGTCCTGACAATTTGGACCCGGATCCAACTCTGCCTTATCGTTCTTCTTGGAAAGTAAGGTGCCATGGGCCACAGTGGACACAAGTCTCACAAAATTATGAATCTAAAAAACTACTAAAAATCAAAAATCAAAAATATTTGAGTTTTGATTTATCAAAAATCAAATCAAAACTGCAGAAGTTTTGATAAAAAATCAAAAATCAAATCAAAACTCCACCATTTTTGATAAAAAATCAAAAATCAAATCAAAACTGCGACGGTTTTGATAAAAAATCAAAAATCAAATCAAAACTAAAACATGTGAATCAAAACAACACTACAGATTAGCTGGCACCAGGCCAACACTATCTCCGAGGGCATCATTGGTGCTGTTAGATTCCCACGTGGAGGAGTGGGCATTGAAGTCTCCCCCAATGATATATACAGTTCCTGCCACTAGGCAGGGCCTCTGTGTCAAAGTTCTGTTGCCGTTGTTCCTCCCGCTGGCGCTGGATGGGTGGGACGTATACGCTGAGAATCCGGAGCTCACGGTCAAGTAGATGAAGTCGAATTGCGACAGCATCGGTTGCCGTGTCATTTGGAGCAGTAATGGGCTGGACAATCCTGGAGAAGGGTATACTGTCTCTGATCAGTATGCCGACTCCTCCTCCCTTGACTGCACCCTGCCCCCCTCCCTGACGGCGGTGTTGCCAGACCGAGTTGTAGCCAGGGAATAGGGCTGACTGACCTTCCAGGAGATGGGTCTCCTGGATCAAGGCAACGTCGACTTTATGCCTTTCGAGTTCATGCTGGACCCAGGCCTTTTTTGGTTTAAGGCCCCCTGCGTTCCATTGCCAGAGCCGCAGTAGGTTCTTGGACTTCGCTAGGGGTTGTCGTCGTTGGGTGCCAGCACCTCGAGCTGAGGGTGGTGCTGGGGCTGGGGCAGGAGGAGGCCTGGCTTGGGTCGGGCAGGGGGCTGGGTCAGCCGTCTGAGATGGCCACGGTCTCTGGGTGGGGCGTTGGGTGGCCTTGGCAGGGGTTGGCGAGGGGGAGTGACTACAGGATTTGGCGCAGCACAGATTCTGCACCTCCAATTGTTAGGTTTACCCCAGGAGATATCTCCGTCCTGCCACAGGACATGGGGTGCCGGTGCTCATCCCCGGATTCTCAGCCGTAGAGCCAGGAGTGTCACCTCAAATGATGACTGCATCCGTGGAAGGGGGGCCGGCCCTTCTACACAGACTCCTGTTACCTTCCCACCGTAGTGGTACCCATTCACCGACCAGTTAAGGATGGATAGCTGGGTTGGCTAGAGTCGGGAAAGCTTTGTGGCCTCCGGGGATCGAACCACCGACCGTAAGATCGGAAGATCTGACCAGCGCCTTAGACCAATCGGCCATCCCGACTCAATTGTTGGGGTTATAGTCCCTGAGGCATCTGAGGTCTGAGCACGGGCGGAAATGTACGTATATACCCCAACTTTGACAGTCGGTACACTGGACACAGTTTCTGGGGGCATTTTTGGTGCAGAAAGAGCAGGGCCAGTTATTAGGACCTGGCTTATTTTTACTGGGGGGGGGTGGACTGGTTTATTTCCCCCCACCCCATAAAAGCCTCCCCCATAAATTTTGACCTCCCCCCATAACCCAAAAAATTGCCAGGTTTCACCATTTTTACCCTAAATTTTCAAAAATTTTTCCGGCTCCGCCGGAATTTTAACGGAATTTTCGCTTTTTAGCGCAAAAAACACCTAAAATTAGTCATTTTTTAGCGATTTTTCAGTGCACGACTTTCTCTCACTGCCCCCCCACCCTAGAGGTCGGAGCACTTAGATTTCCCATACCATATGGGGTTTTTTTTGAACAGCTTTTTCCCCATTTCTGGGGAAATGAGTCTGGCTTATTTTTACTGGGGGGGGTGGGTGGGGTGGGGTGCCCCCCCACTCGGCAACCTCCCCCCCATTCGAGGTTCCCCCCCCCATAAATTTTTACCTCCCCCCCATAATGCCAAAAAATTGCCAGATTTCACCATTTTTTACCCTAAATTTTCAAAAAATTTTCCGGCTTTGCCGGAATTTTAACGAAATTTTCGCTATTTCAGCGTAAACAACACCTAAAATTAGTCATTTTTTAGCGATTTTTGGAAATTTTTACACAAAAAACGTAAAAATTTGCAAAATTTTTTCCAAAAATGCCCCCCCACTTTTGGTGAGCCCCCCCCCCCCAATCGATGGGGGGGGGCAACCTTGAGCCCCCCCCCCATAAATTGTGGCCTAAAAATAAGCCTGGGTGGAGGGGCCCCCCACTCGACAACCTCCCCCCCCCCCATTCGAGGTTTCCCCCCCATAAACCCCCCCATAAATTTTGACCTCCACCCCATAACCCAAAAAATTGCCAGATTTCACCATTTTTACCCTAAACTTTCACAAATTTTTCGGGCTCGCTGGAATTTTAACGAAATTTTCGCTATTTTAGCGTAAAAAACACCTGAAATTAGTTATTTTTTAGCGATTTTTGGCAATTTTTACACTTAGCAGCTCACTTAGGGCTTTCATTTGAAACCAAATTTTACCACTTTTGAAAAACTTGATTTTCGACCATTTGACCCTCCCGCCCGACTGACCCTTCAAACGGCAAAGTAGAACCAGCCCAGCAAAATATATGCACGTCGGACGGCAACACCAGTCCTCGTGCGCACCAATTTTGGAAAAGTAGGAATAAAAGTAGGAATTTTCTTCAAAAAAAGTAGGAAAAAGTAGGAACAAAAAGTAGGAATTTTGCAAAAAAAGTAGGAATTTTAAAGTAGAAATTTTGCCTAAAATTATGAGTTTTAACATAGGTAATTGTTGAAGTTAGTTAGTAACTTGATTGGGCTAGCCCTTGATAGTGTTAAATGCACTCTATTTTAGAAAACCCCGATCTATGCACTTTGACGTTTAACCGAAAAAACGGAAAGGCATCAAAGCAATTGATTTCTATGTGATATTATTATTATTATTACATTATTTCAATACGATAATTACACATTGCTTGAAAAAATTAATTTCCGATAATGCTCCATTCCAGTATCTTTAAATTTACGAATACAAATTTTTTGTACATAAATTAGTCTATTAAATTCTCAAAATTCGCTAAATTTTCGTGTCCCAGAAGCAGGATTAGGACCAACCAAACCCCTCTTCCACATCTCACATCTGACCGCTTCACCCAAATTCCTGAACCGCATAACATTATTCTACTCATATGACGGACCAAGAATATATATATAATTGTTTTTTGTTTAACCTTAACCAAATTTAACTGTCTGTTCATTTTAAAATTTGTTCAGTTTCCAAGAAATGCGTTCTAAAGAACACAATTTTGGAACAAAAACTGGGCAGTTGACGCTTTTCAGGCCAAGCTGACGAGAAAAGCTTTAACATCAACCCAAGGTATTCAAGTAAAATACTTCCAAAATCCAACCAGATCTTTAAAATTAAAATCTAAGTCCCACTTGAAGCCTGAAATCTTCAAAAAATACTTAAAAAATCTTGGCTGAAATGTGTCGGCTCTTACTATGCTACAGTACACAAAGCTATCTGCAAGAATAATAAACTTACGGGCAAAAAATCAAAAGCAAAATTTAAAAATTTCAAGTTGATTATTTTTGATTCTGGTTATTTAAATTTGTTGTTGTGTTTGCTGCATTAGACATCACAATGTGATGCTCATCACCCGACGGTGCAAAGAGTTAGCCAGGAAACTGGCCGCGTATGGTTGGTCAAAAACAACTCAACCAAGCTGCCAGAAGGAGTCTCAAAGCCTGGTCGACATCACGACGGCTGACGTCTAATCCCTTTTCAGAAAATGCTCCGTCAAGGCGTCGGCGTTGCCATATTTGGCGGCTAGCCCGAGAAGCAGCACACACAGCACAAGTCTTCCATGCAAAAACAGCGGCATGGCAGCCTTTGCACCAAAGGAAGACAAGCTCCAAGTATGCTGTTCTATGATATAGCCTACACGGGTGGAAGCACAGCGGTTGCGATGCGAAACTGCCTTAAAATTAGAACTGTGCAAGCATTATGGCAATTTTCAGCACAATATACGCAGCCCTCTTCTTTTAGACTTGCCCTTCATAAAGCACTACCAGAAGTATACATAATTCTAGCAAGAGACTATAAAAACTCAACGTTAAACATATAAACGGAGAGCAGTTCTGAACAAAACGGACTAGCCTAGTCTTGTTTCGCAAACACATGTAACGGCCTGCAGAACAAAATATTCTAAGAGTGTACCCCTTTTCAGCGAGTAAGGTAAGCATTAAAATAAACTTTCGCGCCCCCAGGCGCGAAATTTTCGTAAAATTAAGCAGAAAACTAAAGTTAATAAATAATAAAATTTACCAGCCTAGGAAAAAAGTAGGAAAAAGTAGGAATTTTTGGCCTCAAGTAGGAAAAAAGTAGGAATCTGGAAAAAAGTAGGAAAAAAGTAGGAAAAGTAGGAACCGCACGAGCACTGCAACACGGATACCGGGAATGAGCTGGGCACACCTGAAAACCCCTATAGACAAAGTTTTGAGAGGCCAGGTAAAGCCTACTATGGACCTCCAGGAAGCGGTTTTCGATTTGACCCTCCCGACGGCAAAGTGGAACCAGCCCAGCAAACTATATAGGTACGTCGGACCATAGGTGTGGCTGGCGAAAAAAGTGGGGGTGGGGGTTTGAAAAAAGTAGGGTGGGGGGTTTGACAAAAAAGGGGGAGGGGGGGTTTGAAAAAAGACGATTTGGGGGGAGGGGTAAGAAAAATTTTCGAGGGGGGGGTCGGCAAAAAATCGGTTTTTCGTGAAAAAACTGAAAAATTTTCTCAATCTCAAGCTATTTTTAGTAATTTTTAAGGTAATTATCCCAATTTTAGCAATTTTCCGCTTATTTTTTGAAAAATTTCGAATTTTTGGCTAAAAATTTTCAAAAATTTAGGTAGGGGGTTGAAAATTTTCAGGGGGGGGGTCGGCCGAAGGCCGATTTGGGGGGAGGGGTAGCAAAAAATATAATATATATATATATATATATAGCATCCTAATGCAATAATAAATCTAGGGATGCACCGGTGCCTGCCCTCCGGCCCCGACCCCGGTAGTCAGGCCCCGGCCCCGGTGGTCAGGCCCGGTACCAACCGGGGCCAAAAATTAGAAAAATTTTGTATATTTTTGACATTTTCTGATCAAAATTTTGAATTTTCGAAAGTCAAAGAGTGTTATGACTATGACTAAGTGTTATGGACCCCGGCCAGGGCCCACGATGAGGTCCCGCATGCCCGCATGCCAATTTATAGTAGCCAAAGTTTGATAGTTGGTTAGATATAGACTTGCAAACTTTCGAAAATCCTTTAGCATTTTGGCCAATTTTGGGAGGTCAACTTTGGTCAAGTACTGTACTTACAGAATCAAACTTAGAAACCAATCTGGTACTGTAGGGTATATATACTTCTAGACTTGCTCTTTCTAATGGGCTATACTAGGCAACTGCAGCTGCTATGGTTGGGGAGTAGGCGACCATGCTTTCCCCTTCTTTTCCGTCATGTTTTTCCCCCCTCTGACTATATTGCAATTTTTAACACAAACTAACTTTTTTCTAGTGACATTCTGCATACTATGGCCAGTTCCCAGCAGGTTTCACGCCCAAACAGGTTAGGTACGGCGGATTTAGCATTTTGACCAAAAAATCGGGTTTTAAGCTTGCTGTGAGGTTAGAAGGGTGCCTAGGTAGTTTTGCACACTAAAACCAGCTAACAATGCTTTTAAACCATTCTAAATGGTTGGTTGGTAGAAATCCGTGCCATGTTTTGTTTTTCCCCGCACCATGTTTTTTCCCCGATTTGCGGGTAAAAAAACATGGACAAATCCTGTTACTGCCAAAGCTGAGTGAGGTGTAAGAGAAGTTTGAATATACGATTGGATAGGTATTTGCCCACGGTACATAACGGTATACTCAAACCGATCCAAATCCAAGCGAAGAATAAGTTGGAGGCTTGCTTCCCTATTCATGTTCTTCTTCCCCCTCCCCTGACTATACTGTCTATTGGAGTAACCAGAGCTGCCTGTCTTCGGTGATGTGATGGGCTGACACACACCTCAAATAAGCTTGACGCAAAGACCCTCGCAGAAATCGTTTTTAGGACCTAGAAACCTGAAAATCTCCAAAAAAGAACAGCTTTTTAATCTATGATTTTTCATGCTATTTCTGACCTGTCTGCAATAAATTAGCCAAATCCCAGAACCACTTACGAGATATGGCCATTCAAAGTTTGAAAAATCATCAATTTTGGCAATTTTGCGCCATGCTAGCGGACTAACGAAGAAAGCTATCGAGCTAATATTTTGCATCCGTAAATAGGGTACCATAGAGAACGTTTTGTATCAATTTCAGCTAAATCTTAGAAATTTTATTTTTTCGGTGTTTCAGCTGACTGTGAATGCTGACTGTTGAAAAATCGGAAAAAATATATATATAAAATTTAACAGATTCAGCTGAAATTCATCCAAAACGTTCTCTATGGTATAGCGCGGCGGGAAAAAAAACCCAATCCGATATGCGGGAAAAAAAACCCATCGCCAGTGTGAGTCACCCATATGAGCTAGATCGGATTTTAATAGCCTATCTTAAAGAGCGTCCAAAACTACCCTAGAGGGTGTATTATTGTAGTTCCCCCTGCCTCTCAGCAAATTTTTGGTCCCAACATGGGGGTCAGGCAGGGTCAACTTTGGGGGGTCACCCTGAACTACTGGAAAGACTTAGCCCAAAACGGATTATAGTTTCACAGAGGACATGTCTCGAACTTCACGATGGTGTATGCCATTTGGCTCTAATACCTGTGGTGCGACCTGGGGGTGACCTAGACTCGGCGGGAAAAAAAACCCATGTGCGGGAAAAAAACCCAAATTTAAAAATGAAATTTTTTACTAACCATTAGCAGCAAAGGAAAAATTCATGCATTTCTTAGCTCAGTAGAGCCTCCTGATTAATTTGGTATAGATTTTACCTAGGTTCGACCTTCTATGTGAGGTCCAGGTGGCCAAAATCTGAGATGGTGCCATTTCAAGCCAAATTTTCAAATTTCGCCAAAAACCGCTAATTTTTCACTAAAATAGGTCGGGTTTGACTTTAAATGCAATAAAAACACGTTTTCTATGTGATAGGATGCTTAAACTGCGGAAAAAGCAAATTTCAAAAATTTCCAAAATTTGCCTGTTTACGTGTTAAACATACGACATTTTGAAAAGTCAATTTTACATGATTTTTTGC